>BCLH01002645.1:9627-27868 GCA_001602315.1 Zoysia pacifica
ATAGCCAAGCAAAACTTAATCGACGGCATGCCAAGTGGGTTGAATTCATTGAGTCCTTTCCTTATGTCATAAAACACAAAAAAGGAAAGGAAAATATTATTGCTGATGCTTTGTCTAGACGTTACACCATGCTTTCACAACTAGACTTTAAAATCTTTGGTTTAGAAACTATTAAAGAGCAATATATCAATGATAATGACTTTAAGGATGTCTTGCTGAATTGCCAAGAGGGCAAGTCATGGAACAAATTCATACTCGACGACGGTTTTGTTTTTAGAGCTAACAAGCTATGCATTCTAGCTAGCTCCGTGCGTTTGTTATTGTTGCAGGAAGCGCATGGTGGAGGGCTGATGGGGCACTTTGGTGTGAAGAAAACCGAAGGTATCCTTGCTGCACATTTCTTTTGGCCAAAGATGAGGCGAGATGTTGAACGGTTTGTCGCTCGCCGCACTACATGTCAAAAAGCTAAGTCTCGCCTTAATCCTCATATTTTATATATGCCTTTACCTGTTCCTAGTGTTCCGTGGGAGGATATTTCCATGGACTTTGTTTTGGGTCTGCCTAGGACAAAGAAGGGGAGAGATAGTGTTTTTGTTGTGGTGGATAGATTTTCTAAGATGTTTCACTTCATACCATGCCACAAGACAGATGATGCTATACATGTTGCTGAATTGTTCTTTCGTAATATTGTTCGCTTGCATGGTATACCAAACAATATTGTTTCTGATCGTGATGCAAAGTTTCTTAGCCATTTTTGGAGGACCCTGTGGGCTAAGTTGGGAACTATTGATCTTTTGCCCCTTCCAACATCGGAGAGGGTAAATATTGATGCAAATAAACATGCTGAACTGATGTTAAAGCTGCACGAAACTACTAAGGAAAATATCGAATGCATGAATGGAAAATGCAAACTTGTTGGCAGTAAGGGCAAGAAATATGTCACTTTTGAACCTGGTGATCTGGTTTGGTTACATTTGAGAAAGGATAGGTCTCCTGATTTAAGGAAATCTAAGTTGTTGCCTAGAGCTGCTGGTCCTTACAAAGTTTTAGAAAGGATTAATGACAATGCATACAAACTTGAGCTTCCTGCAGATTTTTCGGTTTGCCCCACTTTTAACATTTCAGATTTGAAGCTTTACATGGGAGAAGATGACGACTTTGAGTCGAGGACGACTCAAATGCAAGAAGGGGAGGATGATGAGGACATCACTTCCACAGACACAACCAAACTAATTGCACAAGACGGACCCATGACACGAGCTCGAGCGCGTCAACTTAATTATCAGGTCAAGTCATTTCTCACTATCTATAGTAGTTTTTCACAGAATGGGGTACTACTAAATCCTTGTGGTGATTTTGTTATGATTAGAAACATGGGAGGAGCACCAGGACCATAAAGCAGGATCAGACCATCAATCAGGGCTGGATTGTTTCAGTCGTAACTTTTCACTCCAGATGTTGTTGAAGGCAAATGAGTACTCATAAGAAAGATCTCAAAGTCTACTTTCAGATGGGTCCAACCTCAGCTTCAAACTCCTCTAGACGTGATCAGAATCGTCAGAAAGGTGTTCGGACCTCCAGTCATAGGCTGAGGCCCATTGTATCCAGTTTAGCCCATCAGGGGCCCTCTCTAAGTTAGGGTTTGAGTCCCCCCACGCCTCCAGAACGTCTTCCCACTATATAAACCTGTGGCAGCCGTCATTTGAGGGTGAGTTTTGTTCAGATGCAAGTTTAGCCTTAGCTACTTCCTTGTAAACGCGTGTGTCGACGAGACCACCCGATTTGCTTGATTCAGAACCTCAATTTCGTGATTATATCCAGATCTGTGAGTTGTCTACCTGTTCATCTTGTTCTTGCTTGTTCTCGATTGCTCGCAAGTTCAGGGTTGTTCTTGGCACAGCAAGAACAACAACAAATCGGAGCCGGTGTACCTGTTGCTAAGGCGCAGCAACCCTGTTGGTTGTTGTAGTCGGACAACCAACGTCGAATCCACTCAAATCGAAGCTATCCTCCTCTCATCGAAAGATCGGGATCAGCCCCTGCCATACCACCAAACGTGTCCAATCTACTCTATTACACCCAAAAACCATGTTTCGGTATGTATATCATGTTTTGGTCACCTTTAAAAATCGACGCAAAAACGGGCCTCACTGGTGGATTAATTCCACCGGTTTGTGGGCCGATTATGAAACTAGTGTTTGCGTGTCAAACATATCCAATCCACTCCATTACACCAAGAAACCAAGTTTGGGTACCTATATTATGTTTTGGTCACCTTCAAAAATTGACGCGAAAACGGCCCCAAAAGTGCTTTAAATGCATCGGTTCGTGCGTCGTTTATGAAACCTATGTTTTCAGGCCAAACATGTCCAATCCACTCCATTACAATAAAAAACCAAGTTTGGGTATGTATATAATGTTTTGGTCACCTTCAAAAATCTCGCGAAAACGGTCCACACCGGTGTATTAAATGCACCGATTCAAGCGCTGATTATAAAACTTGTGTTTTCACGTCAAACATGTCCAATACACTTCATTACACCCAAAATCCATGTTTGGGTATGCATATCATGTTTTGGTCACCTTCAAAAATCAGAGCGAAAACGGACCCCACAAGTGCATTACTGGTTTGGTGCCGATTATGAAATTTGTGTTTCTTCACCAAATATGTCCAATCCACTCCATAACACCGAATAACAAAGTTTGGGTATAAAATCATGTTTTCGTCCCCTTGAAAAATCGGCGGGAAAACGGGCCCTATAGGTGCATTAAATGCACCGGTTCGTGCGCCAATTATCAAACTTGTGTTTTGGTGCCAAACATGTCCAATCCACTCTATTACACCGAAAAACCAAGTTTTGGTATGTAAATCACGTTTTGGTCACCTTCAAGAATCGGCGCGAAAACGGGACCCAATGGTGCATTCGATGCACCGGCTCGTGTGCCGATTATGAAACTTGTGTTTTGGCACCAAATATATCCAATCCACTCCATTACAGCCAAAAACTAAGTTTTAGTATGTATATCATGTTTGGGTGACCTTAAAAAATCGACGCGAAAGTGGGCCCCACAGGTGCATTAAATGCATTGGTTCGGTGGCGATTATGAAACTTGTGTTTCCTCACCAAACATGTCCAATCCACTCTATTACAACCAAAAACCAAGTTAGGGTATGGACATCATTTTTGGTCACCATCATGAAGCGGCGCGAAAACGAGCCCCACTGGTGCATTTAATGCACTGGTTCGGCGTCGATTAAGTAATTTGTGTTTTCGCACCGAACGTGCCCAATCCACTCCATAGCACCCAATAATATAGTTTGGGTATGTATGTCATGTTTTGGTCACCTTTAAAAATCGATGCGAAAATGGGCCCCACAGGTGTATTAAATGCACCGGTTCGTTGTCGATTATGAAACTTGTGTTTTTTGCGCCAAACATGTCCAATCTACTCCATTATACCCAAAAACCAAGTTTAGGAATGGATATCATGTTTTGATCACCCTCAAACATTGGCGCAAAACGAGCCTCACAGGTGCATTAAATGCACCAGCTCGGCGCCAATTATGAAACTTTTGTTTTCGCACCAAACGTGTCCAATCCACTTCATTACACCCAAAAACAAAGTTTTGGTATGTATATCATGTTTTGGTCAGCTTCAAAAATGGGCGCGAAAACGGCCCCACAGGTGCATTAAATGCCTCCGCCCGGCGCCAATTATGAAATTTGTGTTTCCGCACCAAACGTATCCAATCCACTCCATAACACCCAAAAACCATGTTTGGATATGTATATTATGCTTTGGTCACCTTAAAAAATGAGAGCGAAAACAGGTCCCACATGTGCGTTAAATGCACTGGTTCGGAACCGATTATAAAACTTGTGTTTTTGCGCCAAACATGTCAATCCACTCCATTACACCCAAAAACCAAGTTTGGGTAGATATATATCATGTTTTGGTCATCTTCAAATATCGATGCGAAAACAGGCCCCACAGGTGCATTAAATGCACCGGTTCGTGCACCAATTATGAAACATGTGTTTTCGCACAAGTCCAATCCACTCCATGACACCCAAAAAACTAGTTTGGGTATGTATATTATGTTTTGATCACCTTGATTAATCTGCGCAAAAACGGGCCCAGAGGTATATTAAATGCACTGGTTCGTGCGCCAATTATGAAACTAGTGTTTTTGCGTCAAACATGTCCAATCCACTCCATTACACCGACAAACCAAGTTTTGGTCTGTATATCATGTTTTGGTCACCTTAAAAAACGACGCGAAAACGGGCCTCAGAGGTGCATTAAATACGCCGATTCGTGCATCAATTATGAAACTTGTGTTTATACGCCAAACATGTCCAATCCACTCCATTACATGCAAGAACAGGTTTGGGTATGTATATCCCATGTTTTGGTCACCTACAAAAATTAGAGCAAAACGGGCCCCAGAGGTGCATTAAATGCACTGGTTCGGTGCCGAATATGAAACTTGTGTTTTTGCGCCAAACATGTCAAATCAACTCCATTACACCTTGATGTGTACATGGTTCTCGATCTTTCATCTGGTCATGATAACTCTCAATTTGGTAGAAATGCGACACACAATCGATCCGACCTCAAATCAACACAATTCGAACCCCGCAATTACAGCACCACTTCTCCTCTGGTTATCAACCGTGCGCACAAGATTGACCTCTCCATGAAGGCTAATTCTAGCCTGCGAATCAAAAAACACAAGCCAAAACAAGGAAGAACACAACTCAATTGCGAAATCTAAATTAAATCACGAAGTTGGAAAACCAACAAACCATCAAACAACTAAACTGTTTGGAAACAATGAAAAACTAATCAAGACCTAACCCTAATGACGGTGGCTACTATTTATATAGAGTTTAGAACGACCTTAGGGGCAAACCCTACCACTAATGGGCCTTTGAAAGATACAAGGCCCAAAGGCCAAAAGATAGTGTCGCAGCATTCGAGGTAGTTTCTGGATGTCATCTTGTTCTAACAATTTCCACTGATTTTGGTCGAATTTGGAGATGAGCCTAGAGCCACTGGAAAGGTTATCTTGTTATCTTTCCAACCATATCTAGAACTTCCAAAATGGATCCAGTATGCAACCTGGACGTTCGTTTTAATGCGAATTGCTTCTGGAAATCGATGGCAACTCAACTCCTTGTTGGATTGACTCTCCTCCGAGGTCAAATGTGTCTTGCTAGTCTTGAGCATCTCCAAATCCTTCACCATGCTTCCTTTGATCCTCTCCAATGTTTCTAATCATAATATAATTTTTAGGTAGCCATTTATTCTCAAAGTAAGAAAGACATGTGTTTCGAAACGAGCTCACCTCTAAATTCAATTGTTGTGCATGACTTATAATAGAAGGAGGTGCGTTATGTGTATCCAATGAAGGGGTGTACTCATCATCCTCCCCCTCTTGAATCGGAGTCGTCCTCGACTCAAGCTCATCTTCTTCTTCGATGTAGCCCCATTGTGTTGATGGCGTGTGCCAATTCTTGTTCGTTCCCGAGATCAAGTCAATGTGGTGGTCAATCCCTTTAATGGGTGGCAGTCTTGAAGGTGCCTCGGGTGGAAAATTATCATGATACTCCTACAAAAGGTTAGCAACTGGAGCTTCCAAAGAAGAAGCAAGATCCGCAAGTGAACACAATACATTGTTGCATGGCAAAGTATAACATCAAGCATTTTCATTATATATTTCAGCAAGATTAAATTTTATAGCAAGCATTACAGGACATTTCAAATTTATTGCTTTCTGATTTTCAGATGTAGGAGGATGTTTTTTGTTTTCATTAGCAAATCTATCCCTATCAGCTTGTACAATTTTAGCAGGGGTCAAAGGTAGTAAAGTAATTTTCTTTCCTTTATGTATGAAGGTATATTTATTACTTTTACCATAACGGATAGCATCATTATAATATTCTCATGGACGACTCAATAACAATGAACAAGCTTGCAGAGGTACAACATCACAATCCACATAATCAACATAGGCGCCAATGAAGAAAGGGACTCGACAAGTTCGCGTTACCTTTGCCTTACCGTAGTCGTTCAACCACTGGATATGATACTGATGTGGATGTGGCCGTGTGAGTAAGTAAAGCTTAGTGACCAAATTAGTACTCACAAAGTTGTTGCAGCTCCCGCCATCAATGGTCACATGTGCACGCCGCCTCTTGATCATAAAGTAAATCTAAAACAAATTATGGCATTGAATCTTATCAGGGTGTACCTCTGCGGAGAGTGCTCGTTGGACAATGATGGCCATGTAAGCTGAAGTATCATCAGCACCAAATACTTGGCTATCATCATCAGTTTCTTTTTCTTCAACATCCGAAGTACTTATGTATCCTCCATCTTCAGTAACAATTTCGCTGCATATGTCCCATGCCCTGACATTTATGGCACTTGATGTTGGAGGAACGTCCTGTCAAGGTACTGGAGGATGTACACTTGTTGGGTACCTGCAAAGAAGCCTTACTCGAATCCAAAGATTGCGCTGAAGGGGCCGGTCGAACGTGGAGCGTATGTACTTGAACTGTTTTGGAGTTGCCGTCCCTGCAATTCTTTTTCTGCAAGCATATCAAGGTGGAACAACTGCTCGACAGAATCATAATCTCTATGATCAATTATGTCTTGAATTTCATGACACAATCCAGCATAAAAACGATAGATAGTATCCTCAAAGTCCTCTTCTATCCCACAACGCATCATACCTTATTGCAACTCAACAAAATATTCTTGAATAGATTTATCATGTTGTTCTAAGCATTGCAATTTTTTACGCAAATCTCTTTAATAGGAAAGAGGAACAAAACAGTTACGCATAGCATCTTTCCATCTATCCCAACTATCAGGATGCAAATGCGCTTTGCAAAGATCAGTCCACCATAGTAAAGTAAAATATCGAAACTCACTAGTAGCTTATCTAACTCTATATTGTTCAGGAACTAAGTGAGATGTAATTTTTTGCTCTACAACCATCTCTCAATCAAGATAAGCCTCAGCATAATAATTACTAGAAAAAGGTGGGATGGTAAACTTAATCTTAGCAAAAGGTTCGTAAGGAGCGTGATATTCATTACCTCTCATACCTTGGCAATTACGGCGTTGATGATCGCGCATTCTGTTTTGTTGTTCTCTGTCATTGTCAACGTCATTCTTGAAATAGTTCTCGAAATACCTCTTCCTTTCTCTGGTTGACGTGTCTCAAAGGTTGTCATACGAGTTGAGAGACACCGTAATTCTTGGTTCATTGTCTGGAATTGCTCGGTCATCCGCTGATCAAACTTAGCAAGAGTGTCAGCAAGTTGATTTTGACTGACAATATAAGCAAAGTCATTAGGGGAGTTGACAGCATCAGAAGGTTCAATCTTATCACTTGCAGACTTACCCTTTCCTGCCATGGTTAGCAGGATATTATCCCTATAGTACGGTGGTGTGGGTTCTGTGGTGAAAGATTTGCAAAAGGAAACAACTTACCAAGTTTTTACACGGTTCTGACCAATGCAAGGCAAATGATGGTACAACCGATGGCAGGAGAGACCAGGGAGTCTTAATTTCACATTTGCAGGGTCAAATGTAGTCCTGATCCGAGGTGGATATGTGGAGCTTGGAGGACTGAAATAATAGTTAGTGGAGCACAATTCTATAACAGGAAGTAATGCCGAATAAGTGTTTCAAGTATGTAATTATAGTTGCTGGTCCAATCTTATGAAAAATTCAGATGCGAACAATGATAAATATGCACAAAGATCAACAACAGACGCGGCTCCAAAGATCAGTGATCAACACGGCATAACACAAGACACTGATGTCACCTTGATGATGTCACCTTTTTTATTTTTCTTTTGAATTTTCACTATTTTTTATTCTTTCAGAGCACAAAAAGAAGAACACCAAAAAGTTTCAGACCGATCCATTGAAGGATGTGTTCTGTGGAAAATCACGAAGATGTCCAAAATTGCACGTAAAATCTTGGAAATTCACAAAAATCCACTTGTAGGGGGAATTTGGCCTTGAAAATTTTTTCAAGCCCCAACCAAGTTGATGAGAGCCAAATGCATCTTTTCGTTCTGAGAATTTGAAAAAAAAATTGTCCGATTTCGAGTTCGTATAAGATAGTTATGCTCGTCTTACCGAAGGGTGCCCGGGACACATTTTTGAAAGGTGTGAAACGCAATCGGGAGGAAATCAGATGGCAATTTTGTGGATGATTGAGCAGTGGATGATTATGGAGATGTAGATCTATAGATGTAAACATAGTAACAGATCTGAATGATGCAACGATGAACGATGACAGCAAACAACTGGATGCAAAAAGATTTTGAATCCAGTAACCAAAGCACAAACTAGGGACACAAACTCAATACTACGGCTGAAATAAAATTATGCAAAGGCTAAACATAGCTTGGACAGGGGAACACCTGACGATCTACTTTTTTTTGTGTTGTGATTTTTCTGTGTATGAAAGGATGAATGCAAATTTGACGATCTACTTGATGTGTACAAGGTTCCCGATATTTCGTCAGGTCGTGATAACTCGATTTGGTGGAGATGCGACACACAATCGATCCGGCCTCAAATCAACATGATTCGAACCCCACAATCGCAGCAGCACTTCTTCTCTGGTTATCAACCGTGAGCACACGATTGACCTCATTAAAAAGGATAATCTCAGCCTGTAAATCAAAGAACGCAAGCAAAAACAAGGAAGAACGCAACTCAATTGCCAAATATAAATTAATCTCACGAAGTTAGAAACCAACAAACCGTTAAATGACAAAACTATTTGATAACAAATAAACATTAATCAAAACCTGACCCTAATAGCTGTGGTTACTATTTATATAGAGTTTAGGACGACCTTAGGGGCAAACCGTAACACAAATGGACTTTAGAAAGATACATGGCCCAAAGGCCAAATGATAATGTCACAGCACGCGGGACAGTTTTTGGATGTCAATTTATTTAAATCATTCCTACTGATTCTGGTTGAACATGGATATGAAACTAGTGCCGTTGTTCTGGTTAGCTTTCCAGCCATATCTAGAGCATCCAAAATGGACGTTGTATGTGACCTAGGCGTCCGTTTTAGTGCAGACTGCTCTGGAACCCGGGGCAACGCAACTCCAAGTTGGATTGACTCTTCTCCGGGGTCAAACGTGTCTTGCTGGTCTTGAGCATCTCCAAATATTTCTCCATGCTTCCTTTGATCCTATCCAATGTGATGAGGACATCATTCTTATAGATACACACAAGAGTCCTCAAATTAGTACTGATAAAACTCACGCACGACAGTTGAGATTAGAGGTGAGCTCGTTCTTAAGCACATGTCTTCCTAGCTTTGAGAATAGATTGCTATCTAAAAATTTTATCATGTTTAGGAACATTGGAGAGAGTCAAGTAAAGCATAAAGAAGGAATTGAAGATGCTCAAGATCAAAACCGCACGTTCGATCCCAGAGGAGATCCAAACAACTCGGGTTCGAGTCTGACTTGGACTCCAGGAGCAGCCTGCACTAAAACGGATGCTCTGGTCTCATACTAGCTCTATTTTGAACGTTCTAGATATGGCTGGAAAGCTAACAAGATAACATTTCCAACGGCACTAGTCTCATCTTCAAATTAGAACGAAATCAACAATAATCATTAAAACAAGATGCCATATAGAAACTGCCTTGGGTGCTGTGACACTATCTTTTGGCCTTTGGGCCGTGTATCTTTTCTAAGCCCATTAGTATTAGAGTTTGCCTCTAAGGTCATCCTAAACTCTATAAATTCAGTAGCATTTTTGATTAGTTTTTCTCTGTTATGAAACAGTTTCGCCGTTTGAAGGTTCGTTGGTTTTCCATCTTCATGATTTAATTCTGATTTCGCAATTGAGTTGCGTTCTTCCTTGTTCTTGCTTGTGTTCTTCGATTCGCAAGCTGGGATTAGCCTTCTTGGTGAGGTCAATCGTGTGCGCACGGTTGATAACCAGAGGAGAAGTGGTGCTGCGATTGCGGGTTTCGAATCATGTTGATTTGACGCCGAATCGATTGTGTGTCGCATCTTCACCGAATCCAGAGCTATCATGACATGACAGATCGGGAACTACGTACACATTAAGTGATAATCAAAGCTTTAGGTATACTGTCAGGTTCACATCTATCCTTGTTTATTTTACATTCATCCTATTATTCACAGAAAAGCCGTAGAAAAAAAAAATTATTAGATCGTTAGGTGCTCCTCTGTCCAAGCCGTGTTTAGCCTTTGCATAATTTTATTTCAGAGTCCATAGTGTTGAGTTTGTGTCCTTAGTTTGTGTTTTGGTTGCTGGATTTCGTGATCTTTTTGTATCTAGATGTATTTCTTCATCGTTCATCCACATCGTGTTCAAATCTGTTATCGTGTCACATCTGTTAATTGTTTCTACTGCATTAAAATTTTATCTCGACCACCCACCCCATATTTCGATCACAACCAGATCCTCCCTTCATAGATTCACCTCTTCATATCTATCCGCTGCTCAATCATCCACAAAAACATCCATAAAATTCGCATCCAATTTGAAATCTAAATCGGTTTTCGACATTTCAAAAAAAATCTGATTCGGAGATCCATCATTAAATTGTCATAACTTTTGTTTTTCGACTCCAAATTAGACATATATGTATTTTTCGGTTATCTACAGAAAATTTCCCATCCTCTCATGATCCTAGATTCAACAAATTCAGAACAGAGGTTTCTATTTTCGCGCTCTGAAGTTTCAGCACAGATTTAACAGAAATTCGAGATTTTCTCCAGATCACATCTTTCATCATATTGATGTGAAATTTGGTCATGTTCCATATTTTGTGCCTCTGGTTCAAAGAAAAATATCATTAAAATAAAATAAAATAAAAAAATTAGATGACCTAGAAACAGAGAATTAATCTTTGCTGATTTTTCATGTGCTGAACAATTTGCTGATTTCTAGAGGCTTATCATTTGTCTTGTTGCTGCCCTTTGATATCTTCATTCATATTCTTGTAATATCTGGATTTTTCATAAGATTGAGCCAGCAACAAGAATATAATACTTAGAACACTTATTCAATATTACTATCTGTTATACAATTGTGTTCCATAAGTATTATTTCAGCCCTCTAAGCTTCACATATCCACTTTGGATCAGCACTACATTTAACCCTGCAATTATGGAATTACGACTCTCTGGTCGCTTCTGCCATCGATTGTATCATCCTTTGCATTGCACTGGTAAGAACCATGTAAGAACTTGGCAAGTCGTTTTCTTTTGCAGATCTGCCTCCCACAGATCCAACACTACTGTAGTGTTGGGATAATATCCTACTTTGCTTCTTTTTTACTTTCTAACCATGGCAAGAAAGGGTAAGTCTGCAAGTGATAAGAGTGAACCTTCTGTTGCTACCGACTCCCTGAACGACGTCGCTTGTATTGTCAGTCAAAATCAACTTGCTGACACTATTGCTAAGTTCGATCAGAGGTTGATCGAGCAATTCCAGACAATGAACCAGGAATTACAGCGTCTCTCAACTCGTATGACAACCTTTGAGACACGTCGACCACAACAGAGAGAGGAAGAGGAAGATGAAGTTAATGAGGAGAACTATTCCGAGAATAACGTTGACAAGAATAGAGAAAAACAAAACAGAATGCGCAGTCATCAACACGGTAACCGCCAAGGTATGAGAGGTAATGAACATCGTGCTCGCTACGAACCCTTCGCTAAGATTAAGTTTACCATCCCATCCTTTTTTGGTAATTATGATGCTAAAGCTTATCTTGATTGAGAGATTATTGTAGAGCAAAAATTTACATCTCACTTAGTTACTAAATAACATAGAGTTAGACAAGGTACTAGTGAGTTTCGAGATTTTGCTTTACGATGGTGAACTGATCTTTGCAAAGTGCATTTGCAACCTGATAGTTGGGATAGATTGAAAGATGCTATGTGTCACCATTTTGTTCCTCCTTCCTATCAAAGAGATTTGCGTAAAAAATTGCAACACTTAGAACAACATGATAAATCAGTTCTTGAATATTTTGATGATAGGGATAGACTTGCTAATGAAAAGAAAGAATATCCTCCTACATCTGAAAATCAGCAAGAAATAAATTTAAAAAGTTCTGTAATGCTTGCAATAAAATCTGATCTTGCTGATATTTCTATTCTTCCTAAACAAGAAGTGAATGAATACGATACTCCTATTTTTTATCCATTCACTAGTGCTGAAATTAAACATTTCACACCCATTACATATGAAAATGATGAACTGAAATTACTATCTTCTTCAAACACTGTGTGTTGTATTAAATATGATTCTTGTCATGACCTTGATACAGTAGAGAGGACAATATTTTCTAAACCTGAATTGCCTTTGTTAACTAGAACTCATTTTTATATTACAGGCAACTCTGATCATAGAGATGTGTTTATGGTGCAGAGTTTATATTTGTTCAAATGTAAAATCCTTTAGCATGGTGAAAATAAATAACAAACTAGATGATGAAAATACAAAATGTCATGCCGCGTCATGTTTCTCTAGTTTTTCTACGACAACACACTTTATGGCTTCTCATAAGAATGATCTTGCTGATTTTTATGATAAAAATACTCGATGTGATGCTTTAGTTTGCAAAGATGCCATGTTTGTATGTCGTGATCTTTCTAACTATTTGTGCGCTCCTGTTACTAACGATTTGCAGAAGTATCATGATACCCAAGGGAGCAAACCGATGACGTCTTTCCATCAAGGAGAGAATGATGAGATTACAAGGATCTTTAAGCCACCGAGTGATTGCATTCAAATACCCCCGTGGCTTCCACCTTTTCACGTAGGTTGCAGGGCATGGTGGAGTCGAGGTCCCGACAATGAACTTGAGTCGAGGACGACTCCGAAACAAGAAGGGAAGGATGATAAGGACATCACTCTTTTAGATACACACAAGAGTCCTCAAATTAATATTGATGAAACTCACGCACGACAGTTGAGATTAGAGGTGAGCTCGTTACTAAACACATGTCTTCCGTTCTTTGAGTATAGATTGCTACCTAATAACTTTATAAGAACATTGGAGAAAGCCAAGTAAAGCATGAAGAAGGACCTAGAGATCCTCAAGGTCACAAACGCACGTTCGACCCCAGAGGAGATCCAAACAACTCGGGTTCGAGCCTGACTCGGACTCCAGGATCAGCTTGCATTAAAATGGATGCCCCGGTCTCATACGAGCTCCATTTTGGATGTTCTAGATATAGTTGGAAAGCTAACAAGATAACCTTTCCAACGGCACTGGTCTCATCTCTAAATTCGACAAAAAACAGAGGGAATCATTAAAACAAGTTGCCATTCAGAAACTGCCCTGGGTGCTGCGACATGATCTTTGGCCTTTGAGCCGTGTATCTTTTCTACGCCTATTAGTGTTAGGGTTTGCCCCTAAGGTCGTCCTAAACTCAATAAATTCAGTAGCTGCCATCATTAGAGAGAGGTTTTAATTAGTTTTTCTCTGTTATGAAACAGTTTCGCTGTTTGACGGTTTGTTGGTTTTCCAACTTTGTGATTTAATTCAGATTTCGCAATTGAGTTGCGTTTTTCCTTGTTCTTGCTTGTGTTCTTTGATTTGCAGGCTGGGATTAGCCTTCTTGGTGAGGTCAATCATGTGCGCATGGTTGATAACCAGAGAAGAAGTGGGCTGTAATTGCGGGGTTCGAATCGTGTTGATTTGAGACCGGATCGACTATGTGTCGCATCTCCACCAAATCGAGAGTTATGATGACCTGACGAAAGATCGAGAACCACGTACACATCACAATGTTCTTAATCATAACAAAATTATTAGGTAGCCATCTATTCTCAATGTAAGAAAAACATGTGTTTCGAAACGAGCTCGCCTCCAAATTCAATTGTTGTGCATGAGTTATAGTAGAAGGAGGTGCATTGTGTGTATCCAATGAAGGGATGTCCTTTTGCTGCGTCACCATGCAATTCAGACTCAAGAATGCCAGCGCGACCTATCAACGCTGCATCTAGAATTGCTTCCATGACCAGCTGGGTCAGAACCTTGATGTCTACATCGACGACATCGTCATCAAGTCTCAGAAGGCCTCCAACCTCATTTGAGACCCAGAAGAGACATTCGCCAACCCTCGTGGATACCACATCAAGCTCAACCCCGACAAATATGTCTTCGGTGTCCCTCCAGCAAGCTACTCGGCTTTGTCATCTCCGAGCACGGCATCGAGGACAATTCTGAAAAGATCGCCGCAATCAAAAACCTCGGTCCCATCAAGAATGTGAATGTCGTGCAGAAGCTCATTGGATACTTGGTGGCCCTCAGCCAATTCATCTCTTGACTCTACAGAAGGCCATATCGCTCTATCCACTACAGTGGAAATCTGACCACTTCACCTGGACCACAGAGGCCCAGAAAGCGTTCGAGCGATTGAAGACTCTTTTTCTCGATGCCGTCAGTCCTAGCTTCTCTGACCCTCGGTGAGCTCCTACTTCTATACATTTTGACAAACACGAAGGTCGTCAGCACGGTGCTCGTCGTCGAGCGCTCGGAACTGGGTTGGACCTTCAAGGTCTAGTGGCCCATGTACTTCATCAACGAGGTGCTCGTTGATGCCAAAACTTGGTACACCCAAGTAGAGAAACTTCTCTACACCATACTCACCACTAGATGCAAGTTATGCCACTACTTTGACACTTGTCCCATCCAAGTGCTCACAACTTTCCCTCTCGAAGAAATCATCAATGTCAAGATAAAGTCAGGCGGATCGCAACTTGGGCAATAGAGCTTATGGCCTATGATATCTCCTACGTTCCACAACAAGCTATCAAGTCCCAAATCCTCACTGGCTTCATCACTGAATGGACCGAAGCTCAATAACCATCAATCCCAACCGACCTCGAACATTGGACAATGTTCTTCGAGGGCTATGCATGCTTAAAGGTTCGAGGCATGTGTCATCCTCATCTCCCCAAAAGGTGACAGATTCCGATACATTTTGTAGATACACTTTCATACCTCCAACAACATCACCAAGTGTGAGGCTCTCCTTCACGGTCTTCGGATGGTGATCACCATTGGGATACGAGGGCTTTATGTCAAGAGCGACTCTGAGCTTGTCGTCAATTAAGTGATGAAAGAATCAAGTTGTCGTGACCTAAAAATGGAGGCCAATTGGCAAGAGATTCACATTCTCAACGACAAGTTCGACAGGCTCAAGCTTCATTACATTCTATGCCGTGACAACTAAGCGGTCGACGCACTCACCAAGATGGCCTCAAGGCAAGATCCCGTCCTCGATGACATATTCCTAGAGATTCCCACCAAGCCGACATCAAGCACAAGAATGACTCCCTCGACCCAGATGATGAGGACATCACTTCTTTAGATACACATAAGAGTCCTCAAAGTATCACCCATGACAGTTGAGATTAGAGGTGAGCTCGTTCCAAAACACATGTCTTCCATCCTTTGAGAATAGATTGCTACCTAATAACTTTATTATGATTAGGAATATTGGAGAGAGCTAAGTAAAGCATGAAGAAGGACCTGGAGATGCTCAAGATCAGAACCGCATGTTCGACCCCGAAGGAGATCCAAACAACTCGGGTTCGAGTCTGACTCAGACTCCAGGAGCAGCCTACACTAAAACGGATGCCCCGGTTCTTATATGAGCTCCGTTTTGGACGTTCTAGATACCGTTGGAAAGGTAACAAGATAAACTTTCTAATGGCACTAGTATTATCTCCAAATTCGACAGGAATCAGTGGGAATCATTGAAACAAGATGACATTCAGAAACTGTCCGAGTGCTGCGACACTATTTTTTGTCCTTTGGGCCTTGTATCTTTTCTAGGCCCATTAGTATTGAGGTTTGCCCCTAAGGTCAACCTAAACTCTATAAATTTAGTAGCCGCCATCATTAGTGAGAAGTTTTGATTAGTTTTCTTCTGTTATAAAACAGTTTTGCTGTTTGACGGCTTGTTGGTTATCCAACTTCGTGATGCAATCCAGATTTTGCAAGTGAATTGCGTTCTTCCAAGTTTTTGCTTGTGTTCTTTGATTCGCAGGCAGGGATTAGCCTTCTTGGTGAGGTTAATCGTGTGCGCACGGTTGATAACCAGAGGAGAAGTGGTGCTGCGATTGTGGGGTTCAAATCGTATTGATTTGAGGCCGGATCGATTGTGTGTCGCATCTCCGCCAAATCGAGAGTTATCACGACCGGACGAAAGATCAGGAACCACGTACACATCAAGTGGTAATCAGAGCTTCAGGTATACCGTCAAGTTCACATCTATCCTTATTTATTTTGCATTCATCCTATCGTCCACAGAAAAGCCGCAACAAAAAAAATTAGTAGATCGTTAGGTGTTCCTCTGTCCAAGCCATGTTTAGCCTTTGCATAATTTTATTTCGGAGTCCATCGTGTTGAGTTTGTGTTCTTACTTTGTGTTTTGGTTGCTGAATTTTGTGATCTTTTTGTATCCAGGTGTTTTTCTTCATCGTTTATCCACATCGTGTTCAGATCTCTTATCGTGTCACATCTGTTAATTGTTTTTTTTTGCATTAAAAATTTATCCTACCCACCCACCCATATTTCGATCACAACCACATCCACGCTTCATATATCCACATCTCCATATTTATCTGCTGCTCAATCATCCACAAAAAACGTCCACAAAATTCGCATCCAAATTTGAAATCCGAATCTGTTTTCAGCCTTTCAAACAAATTTGATTCGGAGATCCATCATTAAAATAGTCACAACTTTTGTTTCTGTACTCCAAATTAGATATAAGTACTTTTTAGATATCTATAGAAAATTTTCCATCCTCCCAGGATCCTACATTCAACAAATTCATAACAGAAGTTTCTGTTTTTGTGCTCCGAAAGTCAGCACATATTTAACAGAAATTCAAGACTTTCTCTAGGCCCCATCTTTTATCATATTGATCTGAAATTTGGTCGTCTATCACTTTTTGCGCTTCTGGTTCAAAGAAAAATATCTGAAAAATAAAATAAAAATAAAAAAATTTGTAGACCAAGAAGCCGGGAACTAACCTTTGCTAAATTTTCAAGTGCTAAAAAAATTTTCTGAGTTTTGGAGCCTTATCATTTGTGTTTTTGCTGCCCTTTGATATCTTCATTCATATTCTTGGAACATCTGAAATTTTTTTATAAGATTGGGCCAACTAAAACATAATACTTCGAACACTTATTCAATATTACTATTTGTTATAGAATTGTGTTCCACTAATCATTATTTCAACCCTCCAAGCTCCACATATATACCTCGGATCAGCACTGTATTTGACCCTGTAATTGTGGAATTACGACTCTCTGATTTCTTCTGCCACTGGTTGCACCATTCTTTGCTTTGCGTTGGTAGGAATCTTGCAAGAGCTCGGTAAGGTGTTTCCTTTTGCGAAATTTTCGCCACCCACTCACTGTAGTTGCAGGAATAATATTTTTGCTGTCCATATGCTATTTTCTAACCATGACTAGAAGAAAAGGAGGTGAATACAATAATATTGCGACAAACTTTGTGAGATGTAATCTACCGCAAAGAGATGTTGCACATAATCAAAAGACGCATAAGTTTCAGGCCATTGCTACATCATGTCCTTCCACGAGTAATTATATTCTTTCATCTCTTCCTTTATATGATGGTTTATATTCTACAAAATATATTGTTTGGGAAAATGATATAGATAATCTATTTGAACAATGCCGTATGAGTGAAAAGAGAAAGCTTTTGAATGTTGGTCATGCATTAGTTGATCATGCTTTAACTTTATGGAAACATTTTTATATAACAAAAAAAATATCCTCTGACATGGACTGATGCTAAAATTTTTATGAGAAATTTTTTTGTTGTTACATCTTTGAAATCTATGTCTAGGTGTGATGAACACTCTTTGGAGGAGTTTTCTACTTTACCTCCTATTGCATCTAACATTTTGTAGAAAATTGAGATCAAACAAGATGAAAGTGATACATACAAGGAGAAAGAAGAGATACATAATGTTCCATGCATAGCACAAGATGAGATTGATGATAACACGCCAAAAGGTATTGCTGAAAATGAGAAGAAAATTATTGAACATCGATCTAAAAAAGGTGACAACAATTTTGTTGCGCTAAAATTTCTTGTCTATCCTACTTTTGTAAAGCAACCGCTAATATCACCTTTTATCCATTT
>BCLH01002645.1:27873-44537 GCA_001602315.1 Zoysia pacifica
TTTATCCATTTATCTTTGTCACTGTTTGATTTGCTCACTAGTTCTTGTGATAAGGAAATGTTGTGTGCTGATATTTCTCTTCTTCCTATGCAACAAGAAGTGAATGAATTTGAAACTCCTAATTTTTATCCATTCCGTAGTGCTGAAATTAAACATTTCACACCCATTACATGTCAAAATAATGAGCTGAAATTGCTATCTTTTTCAAACACTGTGGGTTCTATTGAATATGATTCTTTTTGTGACCTTGCTACAGTAGAGAGGATGATATTTTTGAAACCTGAATTGCCTTTGTTTACTAGAACCAATTTTTATGTTATAGGCAATTATGATTCTAAAGGTGTCTTTATTGTGCATAGAGTTTATATTTGCCCAAATTTGAAGTCCTCTTGTACGATGAAAATAATGACAAACTAGATGATGAAAATACAAAATATCATGCCATATCATATTTATCTTGTTTTTCTAAGATAACACACTTTATGGCTTCTCAGAAGAATGATCTTGTTGATTTTTGTGAAAAAAATACTTTATGTGATGCTTTAGTGTGCAAAGATGCCATGTTTGCATCTTGTTATCTTTTTAGTTATTTGTGTGTTCCTGTTACTAACTATTTGCAGAAGTATCATAATACCCAAGAGAGAAAGCCGATGACGGCTTTTCCATCAAGAAGGGGAGAATGATAAGATTATAAAGATCTTTGAGCCAGCAAATGATTGCGTTCAAATACCCCCGTGGCCTTCGCCTTTTCTGGCAGGTTCCAGGGCATGGTGGAGTCGAGGTCCAGACAATGAACTTGAGTCCAGGACGACTCCAAAACAAGAAGGGGAGGATGATGAGGACATCACTCCTTTAGATACACATAAGAATCCTCAAAGTAGTATTGATGAAACACACCCACGACAGTTGAGATTAGAGCTGAGCTCATTTCAAAACACATGTCTTCCATCTTTTGAGAATAGATTGCTACCTAATAACTTTATTATGATTAAGAATATTGGAAAGAGCTAAGTAAAGCATGAAGAAGGACCTCCAGATGCTCCAGATCAGAACCGCACGTTCGACCCCGGAGGAGATCCAAACAACTCGGGTTCGAGTCTGACTCGGACTCCAGGAGCAGCCTACACTAAAACGGATGCCCCATACGAGCTTTGTTTTGGACGTTCTAGATACCGTTAGAAAGGTAACAAGATAAACTTTCCATTGGCACCAGTATTATCTCCAAATTCGACTGGAATCAGCGGGAATCATTGAAACAAGATGACATCCAGAAACTGTCCGAGTGCTGCGACATTATCTTTTGGCCTTTAGGCCTTGTAACTTTTCTAGGCCCATTAGTATTAGGGTTTGCCCCTAAGGTCAACCTAAACTCTATAAATTCAGTAGCTGCCATCATTAAAGAGAGGTTTTGATTAGTTTTCTTCTGTTATGAAACAGTTTCCTCGTTTGACGGCTTGTTGGTTATCCAACTTCGTGATTCAATCCAGATTTCGTAAGTGAGTTGCGTTCTTCCTTGTTCTTGCTTGTGTTCTTCAATTCGCAGGTAGGGATTAGCCTTTTTGGCGAGATCAATCATGTGTGCACGGTTGATAACTAGAGGAGAAGTCGTGCTGCGATTGCGGGGTTTGAATCGTGTTGATTTGAGGTCGAATCAATCGTGTGTCGCATCTCCGCCAAATCGATAGTTATCATGACCTAACGGAAGATTGGGAACCATGTACACATCACCAAAACCAGAAGCCGGGGTGGGCGACAGACCCCCGACCCTAAGACCCGAAATTATAGCCATCATCGCCGACTGGTCCCGGGACATCTTTGCCTTCGTAAGGGACGGCTCCCTTCGATCGACACCAACGAAGCAAGACGTGTCACTCGTTGTGCCAAATCCTATGTTTTGGTCGACGACGAAGTCTAAAAGACAGCACGAGCGGTGTACCAGCACTGCATCCCCCAGGTGGAGGGTCAGCAACTCCTAGAAGACATTCACTCAGATGTGTGCAAACACCATGTCGCCTTGAGGACCTTGGTCGAAAAAGCCTTCCGACAGGCTTTCTACTGGCCCACAGCAATTTTAGATGCCGAGCGATTAATACGATCATGTAAGGGATGCCAGTTATACACCTCGCAGACACATATGCCAGCCCAAGAGCTTCAAACGATACCAATCACTTGATAAGAATATCCTGAATTTCACGATTTGAAAACACAAGTTTCAAAATCGACACACGAACCGTTGCATTTAATGCACCTGTGGGGCCTGTTTTTGTGCCAATTTTTGTAGGTGCCCAAAACATGATATACATACCCAAACTATGTTTTTGGGTGTAATGGAGTGGATTGGACATGTTTGGCATCAAAACACAAGTTTCATAATCGATGCACAAATCGGTGCGTGCACCTGTGAGGTCCATTTTCACGCCGATTTTTGAAGGTGACCAAAACATGATATACATACCCAAATTTGAATTTTGGCTGTAATGGAGTTGATTGGACATGTTTGGCGCAAAAACTCAAGTTTCATAAGCGGTCGTAACCGGTGCATTTAATGCACTTGTGGGGCCCGTTTTCATGTCGATTTTTGAAGGTGACCAGAACATGATAAAGGAGTGGATTGGACAAGTTTGGCGCGAAAACACAGGTTTCATATTATAATAGAGTGGATTGGACATTTTTGGCGCAAAAACACAAGTTTCATAATCGACGCACGAACCAGTGCATTTAATGCACCTGTGGGGTCTGTTTTCATGTCGATTTCGGAAGGGAACCGAAACACGATATATGTACCCAAACTTGGTTTTTGGGAGTAATAGAGTAGATTAGACATGTTTGGCCCGAAAACACATGTTTCATAATCGGCGCATGAACCGGTGCTTTTAATGCACCTGTGCGGCCCGTGTTCGTGCCGATTTTTTATGGTGACCAAAACATGATATACATACCTAAACTTAGTTTTTGGGTGTAATAGAGTGGATTGGACATGTGTGACGCGAAAACATAAGTTTCATAATCGGCGCACGAACCGGTGCGTTTAATGCACCTGTGAGACCGTTCTCGCGTCAATTTTTGAAGGTGACCAAAACATGATAGAATACCCAAACTTGGTTTTTTGGTGTAATGGAGTGGATTGGACATGTTTGACGTAAAAACACATGTTTCATTATCGGCGGACGAACCGGTGCATTTAATGCACCTCTGGGGCTCGTTTTCGTGCCGATTTTTGAAGGTGACCAAAACAAGATATACAGACCCAAACATGGTTTTTGGGTGTAATGGAGTGCATTGGACATGTTTGGCGTGAAAACACAAGTTTCATAATCAGAGCGCGAACCCGTGCGTTTAATGCACCTGTGGGGCCTGTTTTCGTGCCGATTTTTTATGGTGACCAAAACATGATATACATACCCAAACTTAGTTTTTGGGTGTAATAGAGTGGATTGCACAAGTTTGGCGCGAAAACACATGTTTCATAATCGACGCAAAACCGAAGCATTTAATGCACCAATGCGCGAGTTTTTGAGTGTAATGAAGTGGATTGGACACGTTTGGCCAGAAAACACAAGTTTCATAATCGACGCACGAACCCGTGCACCTGTGGGGCTTGTTTTCTTGCCTATTTTTGAAGGTGACCAAAACATGATATACATACCCAAACACACAAGTTTCATAATCAGTGCACAAACCGGGGAATTTAATGCACCTGTGCGACCCATTTTCGTACCGATTTTTTGAAGGTGCCCAAAACATGATATACATACCCAAACTTTGTTTTTGGGTGTAATGGAGTGGATTGTACATGTTTGGCGTGAAAATACAGGTTTTATAATAGGTGCACGATCGGTGCATTTAATGCACCCATGCGGCCCGTTTTCGTGCTGATTTTTGATGGTGACCAAAACATGATATACATACCTGAACTTCATTTTTAGGTGTCATGGAGTGGATTAGACATGTATGACGCGAAAACACAAGTTTCATAATCGGCGCACGAACAGGTGCATTTAATGCACCTGTGGGGCCCGTTCTCGCGTTGATTTTTGAAGGTGACCAAAACATGATAGAATACCCAAACTTGGTTTTTCAATGTAATTGGGTGGATTGGACATGTTTGACGGAAAGACACAGGTTTCACAATAGGCACACGAACCAGTGGATTTATTGCATCTGTGCGGCCCGTTTTTGTGCCCATTTTTGAAGGTAACCAAAACATAATAATGGAGTGGATTGGACATGTTTGGCCCGAAAACACAGATTTCATATTAAATGGTGTGGATAGGACATTTTTGGCGCGAAAACAAAAGTTTCATAATCGACGCACGAACAGGTGCATTTAATGCATCTGTGGGGCTCGTTTTCGTGCCGATTTTTGAAGGTGACCGAAACGTGGTATATGTACCCAAACTTGGTATTTGGGTGTAATGGAGTGGATTGGACATGTTTGGCGCGAAAACAAAGATTTCATAATCGGCGCACGAACTGGTGCATTTAATGCATCTGTGCGGCCCGTTTTCGTGCCGATTTTTGAAGGTGACAAAAACATAATAATGGAGTGGATTGGACATGTTTGGCGCGAAACACAAGATTCATAATCGACGCACGAACCGGTGCATTTAATGCACCTGTGCGGCCTGTTTTCATGCCGATTTTTGAAGGTGCCCAAAACAGGATATACATACCCGAACTTGTTTTTTCGGTGTAATGGAGTGGATTAGACATGTTTCGCGCGAAAACACTAGTTTTATAATCGGCGCATGAACCGGTGCATTTAATGCACGTGTGGGGCCCGTTCTCACGCCGATTTTCGAAGGTGAAAAAAACATGATATACATACCACAACATGGTTTTTGGGTGTAATGGAGTGGATTGGACATGTCTGACGAGAAAACAAAAGTTTCATAAACGGCGCAGAAACCGGTGCATTAAATGCACCTGTGGGGAACGTTTTGGCGCCGATTTTTGAAGGTGACCAAAAGATGATATACATACCCAAACTTGATTTTGGGTGTAATAGAGTGTATTGAACACGTTTGACTGAAAGACACAGGTTTCATAATCGGCGCACGAACCGGTGCATTGAAGGCACCTGTGGGACCGTTTTTGCACCGATTTTTGAAGGTGACCAAAACATGATAATAGAGTGGATTCGACATGTTTGGTGTGAAAACACAAGTTTCATAATCGGCGCACGAACTGGTGCATTTATTGCACCTGTGCGGCCTGTTTTCGCGTCGATTTTTGAAGGTGCCCAAAACAGCATATACAAACCCAAACTTGGTTTTTGGGTGTAATGGAGTGCATTGGACATGTTTGGACATGTTTGGCGCGAAAACAGAAGTTTCATTATCGGTGCACGAACCGGTGCATTTAATGCACTTGTGGGGCCTGTTTTCGTGCCGATTTTTGAAGGTGACCAAAAGATGATATACATACCCAAAATTACTTTTTGGGTGTAATGGAGTGGATTGGACATGTTTGGCGTGAAAACACGAGTTCATAATTGGCTCACGAACCAGGGCATTTATTGCACCTGTGCGGCTCGCTCTCGCGTCGATTTTTGATGGTGCCCAAAACATGATAGAATACCCAAACTTTGTTTTTTGGTGTAATTGTGTGGATTGGACATGTTTGCCATGAAAACACAAGTTTCATAATCGGCGCACGAACCGGTGTATTTAATGCACCTGTCCGGCCCGTTTTCGTGCCAATTTTTGAAAGTGACCAAAACATGATATACATACTCGAACTTGGTTTTTGGGTGTAATGGAGTGGATTGGACATGTGTGACGTTAAAACACAAGTTTCATAATCGGCGCACGAATCGATGCATTTAATGCACATGTGGGGCCCGTTCTCGCATCGATTTTTGAAGGTGACCAAAACATGATATACATACCCAAACTTAGTTTTTCAGTGTAATGGAGTGGATTGGACATGTTTAGCATGAAAACACATGTTTCATTATTGGCGCACGAACCGATGTATTTAATGCACCTGTGGGGCCCGTTTTTGTGCCGATTTTTGAAGGTGACCAAAACGTGATAATGGAGTGGATTGGACATGTATGGCACGAAAGCACAGGTTTCATATTAAATGGAGAGGATTGGACATTTTTGGCATGAAAGCACAATTTTTATAATCGACGCACGAACTGGTGCATTTATTGCACCTGTGGGGCCCATTTTCGTGTCGATTTTTGAAGGTGGCCGAAGCATGATACATGTACCCAAAGTTGGTTTTTGGGTGTAATGGAGTGGATTGGAGATGTTTGGCGCGAAAACACATATTTCATAATCGACGCACGAACCAGTGCTTTTAATGCAGCTGTGCGGCCCGATTTCGTGCCGATTTTTTATGGTTACCAAAACATGATAGCATACCCGAACTTGTTTTTTCGATGTAATGGAGTGGATTGGACATGTGTGACGCGAAAACTCAAGTCTCATAATCGGCGCACGAACCGGTGCATTTAATGCACCTGTGGGGCCTGTTCTCGCGCCGATTTTTGAAGGTGACCGAAACATGATATACATACCCAAACATGGTTTTTGGGTGTAATGGAGTGGATTGGACATGTTTGACGGAAAGACACAGGTTTCATAATCAGCGCACGAACCGGGGCATTTAAGGTACCTGTGGGACCGTTTTTGCGCCAATTTTTGAAGGTGACCAAAACATGCTAATGGACATGTTTGGCGCGAAACACAAGTTTCATAATCGGTGATCAAACCGCATTTAACTCACCAGTGGGGCCTGTTTTCGCATCAATTTTTAAAGGATACCAAAACATGACATACATACCCAAACTTGGTTCTTCGGTGTAATAGAGTGGATTGGACATGTTTTTCGCGAAAACACAAGTTTCATATGCGGCACCGAACCCGTGCATATGCATCTGTGGGGCCGTTTTTGCGCCGATTTTTTAAGGTGACCAAAACTTGATATGCATACCCAAACTGGGTTTTTCGGTGTAATGGAGTGGATTGGACCTGTTTGGCGCGAAAACACAAGTTTCATACTTGGCTCACGAACCGCATTTAACAGACCTGTGGGGCTTGTTTTCGCGTCAATTTTTAAAGGATACCAAAACATGATATACATACCTAAACTTTGTTTTTTGGTGTAATGGAGTGGATTGGATATCTTTGGCGCAAAACCACAAGTTTCATAAGCAGCACCAAACCGTTGCATTTAAGGCACCTGTGAGGCCGTTTTCGCGCCTCTTTTTGAAGATGAGCAAAACATGATATACGTACCTAAACTTGGTTTGTCAGTGTAATAGAGTGGATTGGATATGTTTTTCGCAAAAACACAAGTTCATAAGCGGCACCGAACCGGTGCATTTAAGGCACCTGTGAGGCCGTTTTCGCGCCGATTTTTTACGGTGACCAAATCATGATGTGCAAACCCAAACTGGGTTTTTCGGTGTAATGTAGTGGATTGGACATGTTTGGCACGAAAGCACAATTTTTATAATCTACGCACGAACCAGTGCATTTAATGCACCTGTGGCGCCCATTTTCGTGTCAATTTTTGAAGGTGGCCGAAACATGATATATGTACCCAAACTTAGTTTTTGGGTGTAATGGAGTGGATTGGACAAGTTTGGCGCGAAAACACATATTTCATAATCGACGCACGAACCAGTGCTTTTAATGCAGCTGTGCGGCCCGTTTTCGTTCCGATTTTTGATGGTTACCAAAACATGATAGCCTACCTGAACTTGTTTTTTCGGTGGAATGGAGTGGATTGCACATGTGTGACGCGAAAACTCAAGTCTCATAATCGGCGCACAAACCGGTGCATTTAATGCACCTGTGGGCCTGTTCTCGTGTCTATTTTTTAAGGTGACCGAAACATGATATACATACCCAAATATGGTTTTTGGGTGTAATAGAGTGGATTGGACATGTCTGGCGTGAAAACACAGGTTTAATAATCGGCGCACAAACCGGTGCATTTAATGCATCTGTGGGGAATGTTTTAGCGCCGATTTTTCAAGGTGACCAAAAGAGGATATACATACCCAAACTTGGTTTTTGGGTGTAATGGAGTGGATTGGATATGTTTGACGGAAAGACATAGGTTTCATAATTGACGCACGAACCGGTGCATTTATTGCACTTGTGGGACCGTTTTTGTGCCGATTTTTGAAGGTGACCAAAACATCATAATGGAGTGAATTGGACATGTTTGGCGCGAAAACACAAGTTTCATAAACGGCGCACGAATCGATGCATTTAATGCACCTGTGCGGCCTGTTTTCGTCCCGATTTTTGAAGGTGCCCAAAACAGGATATACATACCCAAACTTGTTTTTTCAATGTAATGGAGTGGATTGGACATGTTTGGCGCGAAAACTCAAGTTTCATAATTGGCGCACGAACCGGTGCATTTAATGCACCTGTGGGGCCTGTTCTCGCGCCGATTTTTGAAAGTGACAAAAACATGATATAATACTCAAACATGGTTTTTGGGTGTAATGGAGGGGATTGGACATGTCTCGCGTGAAAACACAAGTTTCATAATTGACGCACAAACCGGTGCATTTAATACACCTGTGGACAACGTTTTGGCGCCGATTTTTGAAGGTGACCAAAAGATGATGTACATACCCAAACTTTGTTTTTGGGTGTAATGGAGCGGATTGGATATGTTTGACGGAAAGACACAGGTTTCATAATCAGCGCACGAACCGGTGCATTTAAGGCACCTGTGAGACCGTTTTGGCGCCGATTTTTGAAGGTGACCAAAACATGATAATGGAGTGGATTGGACATGTTTGGCGCGAAACACAAGTTAACTCACCGGTGGGGCTCGTTTTTGCATCAATTTTTAAAGGATACCAAAACATGATATACATACCCAAACTTTGATTTTTTGTGTAATGGAGTGGATTGGATATGTTTGGCGCGAAAACCACAAGTTTCATATGCGGCACCGAACCGGTGCATTTAATCCATCTGTGGGGCCCGGTTTCGTGCAGATTTTTGAAGGTGACCAAAACATAACATACATACCCAAACTTGTTTTTTCGGTGTAATAGAGTGGATTGGACATGTTTTTTGTGAAAACACAAGTTTCATAAGCGGCACCGAACCCGTGCATATGCATCTGTGGGGCCGTTTTCGCGCCTACTTTTTATGGAGACCAAAACTTGATATGCATACCTAAACTTTGTTTTTTGGTGTAATGGAGTGGATTGGATATCTTTGGCGCAAAACCACAAGTTTCATAAGCGGCACCGAACCGTTGCATTTAAGGCACCTGTGGGGCTATTTTCGCGCCCCTTTTTGAAGATGAGCAAAACATGATATACGTGCCCAAACTTGGTTTGTCGGTGTAATAGAGTGGATTCGATATGTTTTTCGCAAAAACACAAGTTTCATATTCGGCACAGAACCGGTGCATTTAAGGCACCTGTGGGGCCGTTTTCACGCCGATTTTTTACGGTGACCAAATCATGATGTGCAAACCCAAACTGGGTTTTTCGGTGTAATGTAGTGGATTGGACTTGTTTGGCGCGAAAACCACAAGTTTTATATGCGGCACCGAACCAGTGCATTTAATGCATCTGTGGGGCCTGTTTTCGCGCCGATTTTTAAAGGACACCAAAACATGATATACATACCCAAACTTTGTTTTTTGGTGTAATGGAGTGGGTTGGACATCTTTGGCGCAAAACCACAAGTTTCATAAGCCGCACCGAACCGGTGCATTTAATGCACCTCTGGGGCCCGCTTTTTCGCCGATTTTTGAAGGTGACAAAAACATGATATACATACCCAAACTTGGTTTTTCGGTGGAATGGAGTGGATTGGACATGTTTGGCACGAAAACACAGGTTTCATAATCGTCCCACGAACCGCATTAAACGCACCTGTGGGGCCTGTTTTCACATCGACTTTTAAAGGATACCAAAACATGATATACATACGCAAACATTGATTTTTGGTGTAATGGAGTGGATTGGACATGTTTGTAGCGAAAACCACAAGTTTCACATGCGGCACTGAACCGGTGCATTTAATGCATCTGCGGGGCCCAGTTTCGCGCCGATTTTTGAAGGTGACCAAAACATGATATACATACCCAAACTTGGGTTTTCGGTGTAATAGTGTCGATTGGACATGTTTTTTGCAAAAATACAAGTTTCATAAGCTTCCGAACCGGTGCATTTAATTCATCTGTGGGGCTGTTTTCGCGCTGATTTTTGATGGTGACCAAAACATGATATACATACCCAAACTTGGTTTTTTTGTGTAATAGAGTGGATTGGACATGTTTTTTTTGCAAAAACACAAGTTTGATAAGCCGCACCGAACCGATGCATTTAAGGCACCAATGGGGCCGTTTTGGCGCCGATTTAATGCACCTGTGGGGAACGTTTTGGCGCCGATTTTTTAAGGTGACCAAAAGATGATATACATACCCAAATTAGTTTTTGGGTGTAATAGAGTGGATTGGACATGTTTGACGGAAAGACACGGGTTTCATAATCGGCGCACGAACCGGTGCATTTAAAGCACCTGTGGGACCGTTTTTACGCTGATTTTTGAAGGTGACCAAAACATGATAATGGAGTGGATTGGACATGTTTGGCGCGAAAACACAAGTTGTATAATCGGCGCACGAACCAGTGCATTTATTGCACCTGTGCGGCCCATTCTCGCGCCGATTTTTGAAGGTGCACAAAACAGGATATACATACCCAAATGTTTTTGGGTGTAATGGAGTGCATTGGATATGTTTGGCGCGAAAACACAAGTTCCATAATCGGTGCTCAAACCGAAGCATTTAAAGCACCTGTGGGGCCTGTTTTCGTGCCGATTTTTGAAGGTGACCAAAACATGCCCAAAATTGGTTTTGGGTGTAATGGAGTGGATTGGACATGTTTGGCGCAAAAATACGAGTTCATAATCGGCGCACGAAACGGGGCATTTAATGCACCTGTGCGGCCTGTTTTCGTGTCGATTTTCGAAGGTGCCCAAAACAGGATATACATACCCAAACATGGTTTTTGGGTGTAATGGAGTGGATTGGACATGTTTGGCGTGAAAACACAAGTTTCATTATCAACGCCCGAATCGTTGCATTTGATGCACCTGTGGGGCCCGTTTTCGTGTCGATTTTTGATGGTGACCGAAACAGGATATACACACCCAAACTTTGTTTTTGGGTGTAATGGAGTAGATTGGACATGTTTGGCACGAAAACACAGGTTTCACAACCGGCGCACGAGCCGGTGCATTTAAAGCACCTGTGGGGCCCGTTTTCATGCCATTTTGAAGGTGACCAAAACATGATAATGGACTGGATTGGACATGTTTGGCACGAAAGCACAGGTTTCATATTAAATGGAGTGGATTGGACATTTTTGGTGCGAAAACACGATTTTCGTAATCGACGCACGAACCGGTGCATTCAATGCACCTGTGGGGAACGTTTTCGCGCCGATTTTGGAAGGTGACGAAAAGATGATATACATACCCAAACTTGGTTTTTGGGTGTAATGGAGTGGATGGGACATGTCTGGCGTGAAAGCACAAGTTTCATATTCGGGGCACAAACCGGTGTATTTAATGCACCTGTGGGGAACGTTTTGGTGCCCATTTTTTAAGGTGACCAAAAGATGATATACATACCCAACCATGGTTTTTCGGTGTAATGGAGTGGATTGGACATGTGTGACGGAAAGACAGAGGTTTCATAATCGGCTTACGAACCGGTGCATTTAATGCACCTGTGAGGCTCGTTTTTGTGGCGATTTTTGTAGGTGACCGAAACAGGATATACATATCCAAACATGGTTTTTGGGTGTAATGGAATGGACTGGACATGTTTGGTGTGAAAACACAGGTTTCATAATCGGCACACTAGCCGGTGCATTTAATGCACCTGTGGGGCCCATTTTCATGCCGATTTTTGAAGGTGACCTACACATGATAATGGAGTGGATTGGACATGTGTGTTTGGCACCAAAACACAGGTTTCATATTAAATGGAGTGGATTGGACATTTTTGGTGCAAAATCACAAGTCTCATAATCGACGCACGAACCGGTGCATTTAATGCACCTGTGCGGCCCGTTTTCGTGCCGATTTTTGAAGGTGACCGAAACATGATATATGTACCCAAACTTGGTTTTTGTGTGTAATAGAGTGGATTGGACATATTTGGCGCGAAAACACCGGTTTCATAATCGGCGTACGAACCGGTGCTGTTTAATGCACCTGTGCGACCCGTTTTCGTGCCGATTTTTGAAGGTGACCAAAGCATGATAGAATACCCGAACTTGTTTTTTCAGTGCAATGGAGTGGATTGGACGTGTCTTATGCGAAAACACAAGTTTCATAATCGGCGCACGAACCGGTGCATTTAATGCAACTATAGGGCCTGTTTTCGTGTCGATTTTTGAAGGTGACCAAAACATGATATACATACTGAAACTTGGTTTTCGGGTGTAATAGAGTAGATTGGACATGTTTGGCGTGAAAACACAAATTCATAATCGGCGCACGAACCGAGGCGTTTAATGAACCTGTGCGGGCCGTTTTTGTGCCGAATTTTCAAGGTGCCCAAAACAAGATATACATACCGAAACTTGGTTTTTGGGTCTAATGGAGTGGATTGGACATGTTTGGCGCGAAAACATAAGTTTCATAATCGGCACACGAACCGGTGCATTTAATGCACCAGTGGGGCCCGTTTTCATGCCGATTTTTGAAGGTCACCAAAGCATGACAGAATACCCGAACTTGTTTTTTCGATGTAATGGAGTGGATGGAACATGTGAGACACGAAAACACAAGTTTTATAATCGGCGCATGAACCGATGCATTTAATACACCTGTAGGGCCCGTTCTCGCGTCGTTTTTTGAGGGTGACCGAAACTTGATATATGTACCCAAACTTAGTTTTTGGGTGTAATGGAGTGGATTGGACATGTTTGGCACGAAAACACAGGTTTTATAATCGACGCATGAACCGGTGCTTTTAATGCACCTGTGCGGCTCGTTTTCGTGTCGATTTTTGAAGGTGACCAAAACATGATAGAATACCCGAAGTTGTTTTTTCGGTGTAATGAAGTGGATTGGACATGTGTGACGCGAAAACACAAGTTTCATAATCGACGCACGAACCGGTGCATTTAATGCACCTGCGGGACCTGTTTTCGTGCCGATTTTTGAAGGTGACCAAAACATGATATACATACCCAAACTTGGTTTTTGGGTGTAATGGAGTGGGTTGGACATGTTTGGCGCGAAAACACAAGTTTCATAAACGACGCACGAACCGGGGCAGTTAATGCGCCTGTGCGGCCCGTTTTCGTGCCGATTTTTGAAGGTGCCCAAAACATGATATACATATCCAAACTTGGGTTTTTGGTGTAATGGAGTGGATTGGACATGTTTGGCGCAAAAACACAAGTTTCATATCCGGCTCACGAACCGGTGCATTTAATGCACCTATGGGGCCTGTTTTCATGCCGACTTTTTAAGGTGAGCAAAACATGACATACATATCGAAACTTGGTTTTTTGGTGTAATGGAGTGGATTGGACATCTTTGGTGCGACAACATAAGTTTCATAATCGGCGCTCGAACCGGTGCATTTAACGCCTCTGCGGGGCCTGTTTTCGCGTCGATTTTTGAAGGTGACCAATACATGATATATGTACCCAAACTTGGTTTTTGAATGTGATGGAGCGGATTGAACATGTTTTGCGCGAAAACACAAGTTTCATAATCGGCGCACGAACTCGTGCATTAATGCACATGTGGGGCCTGTTTTTGCGCCAATTATTGAAAGTGACGAAAACATGATATACGTACCCAATCTTGGTTTTTGGGTGTAATGGAGTGGATTGATGTGTTTGGCATGAAAACGCAGGCTTCATAATCAGCGCACGAACCAATCAAGGATGTGTTCCTTGTAAATTCATAAAGGTCCACTTCTAGGGGGAATTTGGCCTTGAATTTTTTTAACACAAACAAGAACAAGGAAATGCGTCTTTTCATTCTGAGAATTTGAAAAAAAATTGTTCGATTTTGAGTTCGTATGAGAATGTTATGCCCGTTTACCAAAGGGTGCTCGAGACACGTTTTTGGAAGGTATGAAATGCAATCGGGAGAAAATCGAATGGTCTCATCGAAATTAGGGTTCTGAATCAAGCAAATCGGGTGGTCTCATCGACACACGCGTTTACAACGAAGTAGCTAAGGCTAAACTTGCATCTGAACAAAACCCACCCTCAAATGACGGCTGCCACAGGTTTATATAGTGGGAAGACGTCCTGGAGGTGTGGGGGACTCAAACCCTAACTTAGAGAGGGCTCCTAATGGGCTAAACTGGATACAATGGGCCTCAGCCCATGACTGAAGGTCTGAACGCCTTTCCGTTGATTCTGATCACGTCTGGAGGAGTTTGAAGCTGAGGTTAGACCCATCTGAAAGTAGACTTTGAGATCTTTCCTATGAGTACTCATTTGCCTTCAACAACATCCAGAGTGAAAAGTTATGACCGAAACAATCCAGCCCTGATTGATGGTCCGACCCTGCTTTATGGTCCTGGTGCTCCTCCCATGTTCCTAATCATAACAAAATCACCACAAGGATTTAGTGGTACCCCATTCTAAGAAGAACTACTATAGACAGTGAGAAATGACTTGACCTGATAATTAAGTTGACGCGCTCGAGCTCGTGTCATGGGTCCTTCTTGTGCAATTGGTTTGGTTGTGTCTGTGGAAGTGATGTCCTCAACACTGGTGACTTAACCTCTTCGCCTCCAAAAAAATATCTTTTCTGGACTTCAAATCTTCTGTCTCACTGGACTGTTCGGTGGTCTTACAAGACTTCATCTTAAACTTGACTTCGGCTTCGTTTGTTTTAGTTCCTCTATCATCTTCAGTGCTTTCTGAGATAACTAAGAGCATTTATACCTCCTAACAGCTGTATGACCCCAGAATTAATAACTTGACCCCCTTAATAGTACTGGCATTCCTATAGACTCTCTAACTTGTCCTTATCCTTGATCCACAAATGTTCGATACTCCTCGTCCTGAGATCATCCTTGTCATCCATTGAGAAGCCGACCATGTTAATGTAAAAATTGCGGGGTTTTACCTACAATCACACATGTTACCTATGGTGCTCACTCAATCACCAAAACCCATTCATATCTTTTAGAGGACTTCAAAGTCATAAAGCTAACTGCCAGCAACAGAATAAGTGGCAGCAGCAGCAAACAGCGAAACCCTCACCCTTCGCCCGTTCAGTGAGGACCCGGCTGCGTCGTTCGATATCCACCGACGATGGCGAGTGCCGCGCCTCGAGCAGCTGCCATGGAGGTCGTAACCGGGACCCCCGACCCCATGGCAGTGGAGAGACTCGGCCCTTCAGCCGAAGTCCTCGCAGACCCCTCGGCTGGCACCGATGTGCTGGGAGGGTCATCCGCGTCAACTTCGACAACACAACTGGAGGAGGACCCCCGGAGGCTCATATGTCGCCAGACCCCGCTCCAAGGACCTGGTCGATGATGCTGAGACCCCACGACCCCCAGCAAGATGAAGCTTCTTCTTCCACGACAAAACTGGAGGTCCCTGCCCCAATCGTGTCAGAAGTCGACACTACAGGAACATGCAAAGGAGCCACACCAATCTGCCGTGATACCAACAAGCTCCATTCAAGATCGCAGTGAGACTATGAAGAACCAACAATCAGAAGTTTGCAAAGGGTTCACTTACCAGTGCACCCGGCCTGTCCTCAGATAGCGGCTCTGTGCTACATGAAGAACATAAGCCAGATGATGGAACGCGGAGACCTAGGATGTAGAAGATCATAACATGAGCGATTCGGCAGATTTGGATTCCTTTTCTATATATCCACTCATGTGGTACTTCATCATTCGATTCATATAAGATTCATCTGTCTAGAGATCGTCATATACATCTAGAAAGTCGTATGCTTTGGAAGAAGTTTTACAGTATGGGAAGGGGTTTTTTGAGAAAAAAGAAGAATCTACTTCAACCGATATGTCCTTAGGCACGGCCATACATAACATAGAAATCACACGTGGAAGGGGTGGGCAATTAGCTAGAGCAGTAGGTGCTGTAGCAAAACTGATTGCAAAAGAGGGTAAATTGGCCACTTTAAGATTACCATCTGGGGAGGTCCGTTTGGTATCCCAAAACTGCTTAGCAACAGTCGAACAAGTGGGTAATATTGGGGTGAACCAAAAAAGTTTGGGTAGAGCCGGATCTAAGTGTTGGCTAGGTAAACGCCCCGTAGTAAGAGGGGTAGTTATGAACCCTGTGGACCACCCCCATGGGGGCGGTAAAGGGAAAGCCCCCATTGGTAGAAAAAAAAACCACAACCCCTTGGGGTTATCTTGCGCTTAGAAGAAGAACTAGGAAAAGAAAAAAATATAGTGATAGTTTTATTCTTCGTCGCCATAAGTAAATACGTAACTCGGAATATAGAAAATTGCATTGCAATAACGCAATGGGCGAACGACGGGAATTGAACCCGCGCATGGTGGATTCACAATCCACTGCCTTGATCCACTTGGCTACATCCACCCCTTATCCAGCTAAAGGATTTTCTCTTTTTTTCACTCATCGTTATTCTATTTATTCTGACCTCCATACCTCGATCTAGATAGTGGACATA
>BCLH01002646.1:9578-45124 GCA_001602315.1 Zoysia pacifica
TCTGCAAATAAAAGCACGTCTTTGATTACTGAGATGTTTCACAGCGAGCAGAATTCATTTCTGAGAAGCTTGATAATAATCACTCTTGGAAAGTTCAAATAATCAACTCCAAATACTAAAATCCTACTTACAAGTTGCAAAACCTCGAAAAACACACAAAAATTAAGTATGTTGATTTTACTGTGCCCAAAAAATTCCTTTCCTATTGCTAATAGCGTCCCTAATGAAACATTGAAACTAGGATATTCTTGTGAAACAAGGAAAAGCGTTTCCATCAGAATATAGCTAGGTTGCAAATTTCTATCACTGTCGGAATCCCCGCTACGATTCCATTCACAAGATGCATGGTTTCAGTCTAAGAAAAGAAAAAGCGCCGTCTTTTATACGCAACCTCGGATCCCAGGGGCTTGCAGCGTCGCAGAGCAACTCACCGTAGCCGAGGAGGATGGCGTTGAGCGAGGCGAAGATAGCGCATGCGTAAACGAACCTCTCGACCCGCCTCCTCTAGCTATCAGACGCCGACGACTTACTCTGCCGCGTCGGCCCTTCGTCCAGCTCCCTGGATCGTCGCTCCAATCAAGAACCGCATACTTGCTCCTGCCATTGGCCGCGGCTCCGGCCTCCGCCATCGCCCCGCTCAGCGCGAGGAAGGTTGGGACTTGGGAGATGTCGATGTGCTCTGGTCCTCGCTACGCTTTCGCCGCGTGCCTTTTCCTGTTCCTTTTTAAGGAGTAGGTGCGGATATTTCTCATTCTCTTTATCGAACTAATCATCTGGAGAAAATGTTTTCTTCCAAAACCATCCTTACTTGTAATTTAATGTATAGCTGCAGTGTTAAAGTTAATTTTTAGCTTTGTTAAGGAATATAGTTCTGGTCTTTTTTTTTCTTGGTGATGTATTGACAGTGGAAATTTGATGGATGCCAGGGCAATGTAACCAGGTGAAAGCTGGTGCGATCAATCAGATAAACTATGGGCAGTTTGGATTTTTTAATTAGCTACTGTAAAGTTTAAGTTTTCTTATGAACCATTCATTTAACTTTTATTTTTTAGTCATCACTATCATCACTTTTGTTCCTAAAATGTCTCTTATTTGTCGCAAGCCTAACTCAAATCGTGAGCGTCGTAATTTTATCAATAATTTTGTTTTGATTTCTTTAGTAATTTGTTCTTATTTAGTGATTTTGTATCAATTTTTTCACTAATTTTACCACAATCATCAATTTTGTTCCTAAAATTAATAAATGAGAAAAAACTACTAAGGAATAAAAACAAAATTATTGAAAAAATTATGGTGCTCACAATTTAAGTGACTTGCAATAGATAAAGAGCATTTTAGGAATAAAAACGACGATAGTGATGATTAAGAAAAAAATAGATAGCTCATAGTGAAAATTTAAATTTTGCGGTGGCTAATAAAAAACTAATTTTTTTCATTGTCTGATAGGAGTAAGGAATTAGCCCATAAACTAAAAGATCTGTTGTGTTGTCTGCTGTACTTGATAGCAATCCTACTAATACTCTACTTCTTTCGTTTTTAAATTGATGTCGCTGTTAACTTCTAATATTTACTTTAACTATTTGTCTTATTAAAAAAATTAATATAAATGTGTAAAATTTTAAGTTGTGATTCAAATAACTCTAATAATAAATCAAATTATAATAAAACATATAATATTTATTAATTTTTTAATAAAATGAATAATTAAAATTAATATTAAAAATTAATGTCAACATTAATTTAAAAAGAGAAAAAGTAACCTATTAAGCGGTCGCTTTTACACTAGTCTAAGCAAAGGCAAGGTGGTTCGGACCGATCGATCATCTAGTACGGACATAAAATTTCCTGCGGCGAATGACAACAGTAACAACACGTCCCGTCACCTGCAGCATTCTTCTCAGAAACTTCGTCTTACCGAACGCGGCAACAGCAGTTTGGTCGAGCGACCCGCCACATGCGGTTCTTGTTTAGCACTAGCGCTAGCAGTATGGCCTGGGAAGAAAGCCAACAGCCTCGTCAAGGCACGGAACAAGTCAAACGACCGGCACCCTCTCTTGGACCGTGCTACGCGCCCATGCCAAACCTTCCCTCATGACGGGAGATTCCTGGCACCGACTGGTCCGACGCGAGCTTTTTGCCGACGCGAATCAGCTTCGACCACGGATCATCGCGGCAGAAACGATCGCTCGAGCTGCCGAGCGCGTCTTCGAATCCATCACGGGAACACTGGACACGAACGAAGGAAGAAGCAGCAGCAGCATACTGAATTACTGACCGTAACCGAGGAGGATGGCGTTGAGGGACGCGAATAGCGCGCAGGAGAAGACGTATCGCTCGCCCTTCCTCCGCCGGAGCCGCTGCGCCTCGGCCCGGAGCGCCCACGCCTCCTCGTCCAGCTCTTCCTCCTCCTCCTCCGGCGCCATCCGCTTGTAGGAGTAGTCGGTCTTCCTCGCCGTCGACGGTCTCATCTTCACCGACTCCATCGTCTCTGGCTCTCACGACGCGATGCTAGCTTGTGTATTGGTCTTCGACTCTTCTCCCACCGACGAGAGCGAAGACCAACGACGACTGCACTGTTTAACAGTGAAGGATTCGATGCCGAGCTCCTCCTTCTCAGATCTACTACTGGCGCGGAGGCTCAATTGCAGGCCTCCTGCCTGGCTTTTGTTTTTCATTCACGAGTCTTTTTATGCGGCGGGCCTCGTCCAGGAAATGGTTCGTTAAGACCATTGAGCTTATTTTACGCGTCTGCTCCACGTTCACGGCTGACCTTTGAATTTTTCTATGCTGCAAGTGGCACGGGTAGTACTTGCCAATCACGACCAGGTAATGGTCTTAACGTTTAGACTAGAGAAGTTGCGATTTTTTCATTTCCTCTGATTCACATGGGACTGGGAGGAATTCAGAATATCTATTTAGCAGCCTGGACTTTAGATGTTCGTCCATTGAAATCTTTTCCTCAGAAAAATGGTCTCCCGATCACGAGGATGATCAAGAAAAATAGGTAACGGCACCAAATGGACTTCCATCTCAAAGTATGGTAGGCTTGCTTGAACTTTAATTAGTAGTAGAGATCATGTTGCCAAAATGCTTGCCATGAAAGAAAAACCATTATAAAGGCGAACCATCAGAGTGGTACATATCAAGCTAAAGGGCGGCTAGTAGTATATATCATCTTGTCTGGAAAGATGTATGCATTTTCGACATTATTTGAGAACTAAGGGCGATATTTATTTCAGATTTACCTGTTGACATGCCCTACGCTACTGATGATCTACATTGACTGGCCAAAATTTTAAATTTTTTTGAACATTTGCATGTTGCTTCACCTCCTTCCTTTTCACCTTCTTCGATGGAGCTTCCTTGCTGCTGCTGGCTGGTTTGTCCTTGTTTTCTCCATAAGGCGGCATCTCGGCTCTAGGTTTGTTGAGCTTCTGATAAGATAGTGAAAAAAAAAACTGTCAACCAATGAATAATGAATTGCATTAGGTCAAACAAACGAGGTTCCCAAAGAACTGTACGGGTTGACATTGATTATAGAATGGACTGACAGAGTCAATACATACACATGAAAACAATATTCATTTGTTCTGTGATTCAATCAGGTCCTTGTAACGGATTGAAAAATGTGTGCTTGATGTGCAAACTACAAACAATGCAATCTCATATAAAAGCTTACACTCTGTCGAAAAAAAAGCTTACTCACAGCTTTGGATCCAATGGAGGATTAATTTGTCCAAAAAAAAAAAGGAAAAAAAGGCAAAGAGAAGGCATGTCGGTGTCTTGATGGTATTTACAACATTCAGGAATAGATAACATGTTCCAAGAGTTTCTTTGTATTCTCCAATCTGGCACCAAACAAACATTAACACTAGCACAATGCCTAATATATGTGTTGGAAATCATCATGTCGTCTTCTTTTGTAAATAAGTCAATCTTATGCATAAGTAAAAAAGACCAATGCAGCTAAATGTGAAGAGTCGCTGTCATCGGCAAAGAATCAGTTGATCAGAAGTAAATGCATGCTTGGTACCATAGGTAGTACAAACAAAAGGAGATTTTGTATACTAAAAAAGAAAAAGAAAAAATGAGTTAAGAGCTGAGAGAATAATGCATCCTATAAATAAATATTTCCCAACAACTCTGTTTTCTGATTAAACATCAAGGCATGAAATATAGGAAGAAAAAGAAAATCTTAACGGGTTCAATATCAATGAAGACGGTCAATGTGAATAGAGCTACATCGCATACATATTGTATCATCATCTTATTCAGAAAATCTATCATAGGTCCATACCTAAGCTAATACAAAATGTAATGTATGCCAGAATGGCAGTAATGAGAAAAAAGTTACACCTGATCTTATAAGTTAGAACAAGGTGAACCCTGTAGTGATATGCTATGTCTCAGCACCAAGTCCAGAAAATGGGGATGAAAAAAATAGCATAATCCCTAGCTACTTTCAGCTGAAGAAAATCCATGTATGAAATGATGAATAGATACTGACGCATCTGGACAAAAAAAATACATCCAGAGGCCATCAAGACATCACAAAGCAAGCTTATGCCATGACCTATTTATGACTGGGACTCCTGCTTTTGTTTGCAATTCTCATCCTTGCAACGACGCTGATCAGCAACCATTGACTCAAAAACGTCCAAAAGATCATCCAATCCCTTTGAATTCTCTCCCAGTTTCCTCATGGCAACAACTATGCTCTCAATGGTAGACAAGCACCCAGCCCTAGGCTCATGCCTCACCTCACTATACAAGCTAATCCTGTCTGACTCCAGTTTCACATGTGGTAGAAGTTGCAACCAAGGATTCTCATGGTACATCCTTTGTGCTTTTGCCCAAGTGCCATCCAACACAATCAAATGATGTACCTCACAATCTGAAGCATCAATGCTGGTTGCCCGCTGGCATGGAAATAACAAAGCAGATTTTGGTGGTATACTAATTGAGAACTCCTCAAATTCTGTAACCTCTCCAGTAAGTTTTGACTTCTTCGTCTGTAACTTTGTGACAACAAAACCATTTGAAACAGCTGCTTGACCAAGTGGCCTCCTTGATAACCATCTGATTTTGGGTTTCACGCCACGCTCAATGTCAATCCAGAGTTCCTTCTGTGTGTATGCGATTGTGTACTTATCAAATTTTTCCTTCGTCCAATGTTGCCCGAGAGCAGCACTATCTTCTTCGTTTCCATTGCCCATGCCATTGGAGCAATGCATTATCCCATTAATTTCCAAGCCGTTCGTTAACACAGAGTGAAAATTACCATTTGCCTTATATGTCAACTCTGTCTCACTTTCATGATTGCTTCCACCATTAATAGTAGTAACAGAATTCTCTATCTGGTTTTTCACAGATCTAGGCCTTTTAGGATCACCACTGTAGCCACAACCAAGAGAATCAAACTCAGCAACAAAAACGTCATCAGGAACATTTCTGGGATCCAATTTTTCACCAGAACGACAAATATTAGCGTCTTCCGTGCCCAAATCACTACAAGCATTGGGTGCTGTTTTCTCAAAATCATATGTTGCATCAATATTTCTATTTGATTGAGCACAAATTCCATTAGGAGGCAAGGCGAGCTCAAATCTTTCACCTTCATGTCGCTCACGGCCATCATCAACCTGCATCACCTTCTTCCCGGGCCCGTCTGAACGGCCATCACTTCCAATAGAGGCGGCTGTGGCAACATGGCCAGATATACCGCCTCTGAGATTCGACGCTGCGTCCCCTCCGCCGGCCCCGAGCGTGGTGAGGACGAAGCGGGCACAGTGGTTGACGTCGGTAACCTGGGCGACGGTGAGGTTGCGGAGGCCAAGGCGGGCTACTCGGACGGAGTTGAGTGGGTGGTGAACCTCCATCGCGTGCTGCAGCACGGTGACGCCGATGTCGGTGTCCATGGGCGGGGAGCGGAAGCGGCCGCACAGGCACAGGCGGAGGGGCTTCGTGCAGACATCGCACATGGGGCGGCGCTGGCCAGGCTCCCGGTATTCCGAATCGCTCTGATTCGCCGCCGCCATAGGTGAAAGTTACAAGCGGGCTGCGCTGCTGGGTGAGGACTGAGGACAGGTGCGGGTTGATTCAGGGTTTGTTGGAGTGTAGGGTTTTGGGTTTTTTTAAATTGATTAGGGCCTCCGCAGATGCCTACAGCATGCGACGGGGTGACGACTGGCGGGCGGCGGCGCGGCGCGGTGAGAAGCTGGTCCATGAACGGGGTGAGGTGAGGATCGTCGGCGCCCGGCTGGCCTCATTTTTAAAACTCATCCCCACCAAATGATTGAAGGACTCCACCCAACCCACCCCGCCCCGTGATTAAACTTAACCCAACCTATTCCAACTCATAATTTTTTTACTGATATATAATAGGTGTTTATATATGTACAGCTTTGGGACAATTAACACTTTAAAACAAGCACATACTAACACATGGAGCAACATCTAAATATTTGAAAACTCCAGCAAAAACAATCTATTAGTAACATCAAATATTTGAAATTCCTATTAACAACATCCAAATGTTTTGAAATTTTCATCAGAAATATTCCATCAACACTTCTGATATTTCAAATGCTTACATCAGCAACATCAACAGAAAAAAGATAACATGTATTATAGAGAGCATGTTTACAGTAGCAACAACAGTAACATTCTTCACTGTTTGACACATCAGCAACACGGCAACTTAAAGATTAGAAAATTTAGACAATGCTTGAAGATCAGAAATATTTAGACAGAGTGAAAATATGATGTGTGCAAGATAACATCATGTAACTATTTCTGACTTCTTGCACTTGTGAGAGCTCTGCTAACAAATAAAATTGAGAACCTAAAGTACCTCTATCTTTTTTTATCATATTGAAATATTATTCACATTGATTTCAAGTGGTAATGAGCCTCGACTAGTAAAAGCTGCAACTGAGGCAATTCCGAGAGGTTGTCTGGCCTCGCTTGCTTGCAAGAGGCTGGCACTCAGAACAACCTAATGGAAAGCATGCTCTAATATTTACTGTTGTGGATACTAGTCTTGTTCAAGGTGAAGAACCTTTTAAGATGAGGTCACTAAAACACCTACCAACAGATTGCGGTCATGGCTACATGTCCTCACCAAATTCAGGAGACTCTGGGAGTGACAGTTCAGATGAACACTCGGGTTCTGAAGACAGCACTCAGCCTTATGAACATATGATGATTGCTGATATAACCACAACCGATACAAATTATGTAAATGAGCGGAAATGGCATAAGCCCTCAAATATGGACCACAAACATAGGAAAATTATAGAGCTACAGTTTCATATGAACGGGAAATTATAGAGTTGCAGGGAAAGATAAAGAGTTAGTAACCTTTTATCACTTGGCCACTCCCGAGAGTAAATTTGAAATGGTCACCTGTGTCATAGCTAGAATCAAACACTGATCTATCGATGAGTGTCCTCTGTAGCATATTAAGTTTTTCAGCTGAGTGCTAAAATATATCAGAGGTGCCAAATTTGATTTAGTTGAAAATGAAAGGTAAACAACCAAGACAAATAAGGCATTCAAGTGTACAACTAACAGCAAATAAGGCAAATAAGGTACCAAATAAGAAAAAAATGATAGCAATGTACCTTCTATATTTGGATACTCATACAGCCAATTCTTGCAGTAGATAAGGTATTCAAGCATTTCTGGTGACATTGAGCTTCGATTATCACTAAGAATTCGTCCGCTAGCACTGAAAGCAGATTCTGAAGCAACAATACTTAATGGAATGGCAAGAAAATCTCGTGCCATAGCTGAAAGCACTGGATACTTGTTTGAATTAGTTCTCCACCAACCCAAAATCTCAAATCTTTCATCTGTTTTTACAAACTCTTCTTCCAAATATGTATCAAGCTCAGACTTTGGAATTCGCCTTCCTCTTACTTGAGACCACTGAGCAAATTCTTGATCGAGCCTTCTTTTTCCAAGAACAGGCAAACCCAAAACATTTGTTGTTGCAGCAACACAAGAGAAACTTGGATTATCTTTTTGAACAATCTTTTCGTATTCTTGAAAGTACTTCATAAACCAATTTCTGGCTAGCGCCACACTCGTCCCGATGTCAACATATTGCTCACACATCTTCTCATAAAAGAAGTCTAGAAAATCTGTTTTCTTTGATGAGTCAAGTATAGTGGCTATGGCTAGCGTCATGTTATATCTTCCTTTATCCCAATACTTATCAAATTTCTCATCCATTGCTCACCCCAAATCCTCTAACACATTATTGATTTGCCATTTTCTATTTCTTAGTGCTTGATGGATGCAAAGCATATTGTGTAAAAACAAATGAGATGTGGGATACCTATGTGTAGAAAATGCTTTTGTAGCTTCCCCAAATGCTCCAAGAAACTCACCTATGGCCTGAGCATTCTTCCACTCTTCATCATCATCTGGTGAAAGCTCAAGCTGCTCTTCAGCATATCTCTTGAATATGACCTTGTATTCGATGGCCTCCATGATCATGTCATATGTTGAATTCCAACGGTTCGAAACATCAAGGATTAGTCCAGCTTTTTATGGCAGCCTTGATCTTTGAGCAATCTCATTGAAAGCTTGTATTCGGGACGGTGAGGAAACAATATGCCTAACTAACTCTCGTATCTTATGGATTGCCCTATGAGCAACTTTCATTCCATCTTGAACTAGAAGATTCAGTATATGGGCACAACATCGAACATGAAGATGCTCACCATTGAAAAGCATGTCAGAACCTCCATTTTCTTGAAGAAGATTGCATGTTGTTGTATTGTTTGATGCGTTGTCTAGAGTGATAGTGAACATCTTCTCTTTGATCCCCCACTCTAGCAAAGACCTTGTAATTGCTTCCTCAATTGCAAGCCCAGTGTGTGGATACTTGACATTTTTAAAAGCAATGATCTTCTTCTTCAAAACAAAATCAGCATTTATATAGTGGGCTGTCAAGCAAATGTAGTCCAAATTCTGATTTGATATCCAGAGGTCAGATGTAAAGCATATTCGAGAGCTCAAACTTTCCAATTCATTTTTTAACTCCTGCTTTAGCCTTTGGTATCTACCAACTAAATCATTCCTCATTGTTTGAAGCCCAAAGCCGCTGAATGTTGGCTGCAATGACTCCATCCACGGAGCAAAGAAGGGATCATCAAACTTGTTGAAGGCTACCTTAGCACTAATGCACCACTTAACCATCAACTCACGGCTCTTTCTTGCATCAAATGTAAATGAACCTTCTGTTGGTCTTTTCTTCATTGTAACCACAAATCTCTTGCGATCCTCATCTGTAATTCTTAGACATGATTCTGCAATATGGTTTCGAAGATTGTTTGTCCCTGAATTTCTACTGCTTGTCTATTTGCAAACAGCCTTCATAACCCCACTGACCTCAACCAAGTTTGGCTCAAAATGCTCTCATACCTTGGCCCTTCTAGTAGGCGTGTGTCCTGACTGATCATCAGATGTACTATTAGTATCCGAATCCTCAGACACATGAGAAGCCATCTCTGTCCACAAGAAAAGTTGTTTTTGTTAGCACACAAGCAATCCAAGTTGAGTATTTTTTTACTACATGAACTATATAGAAATGAAGGTATAAGAATCAACCAGCCCTCCCCCGAGTCACTGAATATGACAAACCTATAATTGTCAATTGTTCTCTGTGGCCAAAATCTTACTCCTATTCGAGCGACTGGCGTGCATAAAATGTATGAAGAATCTTTTTTACCATAGATTTGGCCTGCTGAGCAGTGTCATTGGGTCCCAATTGTTCTCTGCCTTAAATAATTAAGCAAAATAAATAATTATAAAACTACACTTTGGAATTTATACTCTTCCCTGTATTACAATATGTAATTTTTTTTATTTTTCTTCATGGTGCTTTAAACTCACCTGTCTGGTTAGTACAATTTCCTCTGAATTTCGTATCATTTGAATACTTTCAGCCTTGTTCACTAATGAAGTTCTAGCCCTAACCATTTCCATTAAAAATATCTGACAGACATCACAAAGTGCCAGTATGTAAAATGAATAAAACTGCCAACATGGCATGAAAAAAAGCTACATTAGAAAATATTACCAGAACCATCTAAGGCTCTAAGCCTAGTGCGATAGTATATAATTCTGAAAAGGGTTCTTTTACTGAAACAGTGCGATAGTATACAATTTCAATCAAATTTGCACATCATGTTGAAAAACATAAAGTTTATGAAGAGATTTAGTGAATTATATTAAAGTAAGCGCGAATACGACTAATAATGCAGGGCATATTGCATCCGCAAGAGAAACCTTTTCTTTGCCTATTCTTGATCTAAAAATGCAACGTCCAGCTGCAGCTAAACCAAATAAAATAGACCACAAGGCAGCAAGAAGAAATCCAGAAACACCTGTGAATGAAACAGACTGAAAATAAACGATTCAGTTAGTATAGAACTAAAAAATGAGTATTCAGCAAACTGGAAATGTATTGATTGACAAATAGGATCCTAGTTTAAATAGAAAAAGAACAAATGCTAACAAGTTCAATTATATGCTTGGTATATATGCCCAGGTGTGTTCTGACTTTTTGACTATGCTATATCATTCCATGCTCAATGTTACTGTCATTTTATTTTCTTCTAACTTTCAGAACTGGATTTGTATTAAATTTGTCTTGCAACAGAAATTCCAATAGAATACAGCACTATTATATCTCAATATGACAATATCTACTCTGGAAAGTGAGCTTCTCTGGTAATGTATAGAGGGTGGTGGGTTACGGTCGTGGTTGGTGGAATTCAGAGTTTTCGAGCTGCTCGCCACTGCTACCTAGTATTCAAATCAAGAGAGGGTGGTGGGAGGGAAGAGGACAAGAAACCTCACTTAGCCTCGCGCCTTCCACCGCCGCTCTAATGGATCGTCGGTGGACTGGGGCTGGCGAGGCGCTCAAGGAAAGGGGCGCTCCTGCCTTGTCGCTGTCGAAGGAGGGGCCGGTGGGGATGGCGATGAGCTCGAAGGAGGGGCCGGTGGGGATGGGTGGATGGTGAGGCGGCGGCGCTTTCGCCTGCCGATAGGTTGAGATCAAGGAGGCGGCGGCTGCCCGGCTGCCCCTGTGCGATTGCGAAATGGAATCCTGCCCCTGCGCGATTGCGGGTTGACCGAACCCATTTCAACCCGCCCCAACCCGCCAATGCCACAAAGCCAACCCGTCCCAACTCGCTTTCTGTACAAAACCCGTTTTAACCCTTTCAAATTAACCCATTTCTAAACCCAGCCCAAAAAATCCCATTTAACCCCAACCCATTAACAGGCTTAAGCGCGGGTGAGGGGGTGGGGAGGGGAAAGGGGAACTGAAAATGGATGCAACTGAAAGGTGGGCGGCATGGATACAAGGTGGGTTGTTACAAGTAGCGCAAATTAGATTTATACCATTACAATTTTATAAACTTTAAAATATACTATTGTGTCAATGACATATGATACCTTACCAAAAAATAACACGTAGACTCAAATAGCATATTTTAAATTTCACAAAATTATAATAACCTGTATCAAATTAATCCTTACAAGTAACTGGCAGGCCTTTTGAGCCATCTGAGGTCCAAGCGGCCTGGGCTAAACAAGGAAACACGATGACATCCTGAGAGCAACTTCAATATCCTGTTTAAATGCACCTGTAAAGCTAAAAACAGCTATTTTCGGACAAAACCTACCTCCAACAGCCTCTTCTTTCTCGCCACTATCCCTCGCTCTCCATCCCGTGAAAATCGCTCGGAAACTTTGGCTAGGAATCGGCGCTTGCCATCCCGCGTTCCCACGCCGGTTCTCGGCTTCCCGCCACGCGCTTCTCTTCTTCCTGCGCTCCTGCTCTCTTCCCGCATGCTTGCCCGCACACTGCACTCCCTGCACGTCTCCCTGCTCTCTTGGGCCAAAGCATTCCAATTTCTCCCCGCTCTCCCGTCTCCCCCGTCCGACAGAGACCAATTTCTGTGCTGGTGAGCGCGGCGACGAGGTGATGCGGCGCGGTCTGGCGAGGTGCGGGCGAGCGCGGCGCGCGAACGCGGACCAGGCACTGCGATGCTGGGACCGCCTCGGCGTCCTCCGTAGATCACGCCTCTTCGCCAGGATAATTCAGTTTCGAATATAGCGATGGATCAGTTTTTGAAGAGGCTGTTGGTTTCGTTCACCTTTCTCGGGGATGTTTCATTTTAGATGGTAGCTAAAATCAGCATATTTAGACATTTTTTTACCTAATCTATTGGAGTTGCTCTAATGCTTGCTGTGTTTTTTTCCCTTTTTTTTATTTCAGTCTTATTTTTCAATATGATTTCAATCTTATTTTGTTAGATCAAATGTTACTAAACCGTATAAGAAAATGCTTAAGGCCATTTATATTTTCGCTTATAAGTGGTTTAACAGTAAAATAAACGAGAATTCAACATAAACACTTTATTTATTTTCACGAGAATCTAATTTTGTAGTAGGTGGTTTCTCCTATAAGCAAAAGGGTCCCTAAGCAAAAACAAACAAAGACTAGTGGTAACCAGGTTTAATATTTCGTTTAAACCTGATGAAAACCGTGAAAACAAAAAAAAAACGATCAAAAACTGATCTAAATCGAAAATTCAAAATTTGAACGGTTTGCTACAGTAAACCGAGCGGTTTCACTGGTAAGCTGAGCGGTTTCACCGGTAAATCGGCCGGTTTTATCGATTTGTTACAGTAATAGATTTTAAAATTTGAAACCCACCGGTTTTACAGGTTTTTGATATTTCAATTTTTTTTAATTTTTTAAATTTTTTTAAATTTTTAAAACGAAAACCGACCGGTTTGTAAAATCTATTTGAACCGGTTTCATCTAAAACTGAGTGGTTTTGAGCGGTTTTGTAAACCCTAGTGGTACCTAGCCCCTGTTTGGCGTCGCTTCTGCGGATGCTTCTTCACAAAATGAAGCGCTTCTCCGGCCAAACTCTCCGCTTCTCATCCGCGTATCAAACAAGCGCGTCTCCAGTTGTAATACGGAGAAGGTCGTCCGCCGTCGGAGCCGCACCCGGCATTCACGCGCGCCGTTGCTGTCCCCGGAGCCGCCCCCCCCGGAGCCACTCGTCGCCATGCCCCTGGAGCCGCCCCTGCCGGAGCCCGCCGTCGGAGCCACCCCCGCTGGAGCCCGCCGTTGGTCGGAGCCGCTCCCGCCAGAGTTGTCCCCGCTGGAGCTCGCTGTCGGTTGGAGCCGTCCCTGCTAGAGCCCGCCGTCGGTCGGAGCCGCCGCCCCGTCGGAGCCCACCGTCAGAGGCCGCCGTCGGAGCCGCCCTCGCCATGGCCGCCCGCCGTCACAGCTGTCCCAGCCAGATCCGCCACAGCCATGGCCGTTGGAGCCGCCCCGAGCTGTCATTCGCGCCCCCACCGGAGCCGTCCCTGCTGGAGCCCGCCGTTGGTGTTCCTCGGCGTTTCTTCTAGAGGCCATTCGAGAAGCAAGTTGCCAAACAGACTGCTTATTTTAGCCGAAGCTTATTTGTCCCGCTGCTTCTCGAGGCAGCTGAAAAAAATCTGGATTGTGCATAAGTTTCAGCCGTGCGAAACTGGCCCCTAGACACACAAAAACGTTAGACGGTGGATCAAAGCCTGTACAACGGTTAGCATTTTTTTTGTGCGGCATTGAAAATTGACCACGATCAAGGAGTACAATGATAGCTAGCATTAAGACGCATCCCTGTGTCTGTTCCCTCCATGAGCGATTTATGCAGTTTCATGAACTGCCTGCAGCACAAGACACGAAGAAAAACAAAAACTGATAAACCCGTAAAAGATATGAAGTAAAATATATAAGATGAATATTAAAAATAAACTGTGAAAATAATTGAAAAGCGAAAGGAGTACGCTGGTTCCTTTCCCATGCATCATCCATGAGCACCTGAGCAGGGTAGCCCGCGGCAGGGGCGGAGCTACATGTGTTCATCGAATCATCGAGGTCAGCTAAACCCGATAAATTTTGCCAAAATCAAGGTAATTAGTACTAGATGCACCGGCTGCCCCTAACGATTCAAAGAGCTTGACCCCGATGCACAAATGGTCTAGCTTCGCCCCTGGCCCGCGGCAACGTGCTGCTCACAGCTGATTCGATCCACCAGCGAGAAGGGAACCTGTCAAGTCAGGAGGGCGCCCCGTGGGGCGGTGGTCGACGATGCCGTCGCACCTTTCAGCCAGCCGGGCCACGACGCGCACCCGCCGAACGCGTGCAGAGCGGCGGCGAAGCGCAGGTGTGACCCAACCATGGGTGCTCGGCACGTCGCATTTTTAGCAGCAGCAGCCGGGAGGGGTGACCGCGAGCCGGGGCCTCCGGCACTTGTCTTTCCCGTTCTTGGCCAAAACCGGGCACACGCAAGCCGCGTGAGCAGAAAACTTCATCGGTGACCGAACATACATAATGTGACACGCGATACCAAACCCCAGCTCATACAGGAAAATCGTCTGGCCAATATGGTGCTCCTAAAAGAACTCTGAGGCCTGTTGGAACGCAAAAATTTCACAAAAATTTTATAAATTTTTTACAAATATTAATTTAATTTTTTAAAAAATACAACAAATAAAAAAATTTCTCTGTTTCAAACGGATCTAAAAAGTCTCGCAGAATAGGATCAAATCCACCAAAGAAAGTCTCGCAGAACACAGGATCAATCTACGGTCTTCCAAGCATAAAGACACAGCGCAGCAAAGTCTTTCCTTTCCTTCCCTCTCTTTCCAGAGAACCTTTCCTTCGCTCTTAATAAAACTCCGATGGGAGAGAGTTAAGGATCGAAGCTGTCACGATTCCACACGGCACGTCGTGCCAAAGACAAGTGAGCTCTCTAACTGGCCACATGCCAGTGAAGTGTTAGAGCCTCATTTACAATAGACAAATTGGCCAGCTCTTAAGTAATCTCTTCGTTTTTTTAAATTGATATCGTTGTTGATTTTTAAATTTAATTTTAACTATTTATTTTATTTAAAAAATTTGATATAATTTCATTTATTTACAACTTAAAATTTTACACATTTGAGCAAATTTTTTAAATAAAATGAATAATTAAAATTGAATTTAAAAATTAACAATGATATTAATTAAAAAACAGAGGAGTAGCGAGCAGTAATCCCCGACGAAATGATAAACCGGATGCCTCTCTCTCCTCCCTTCTGATCCTATGGCATCGCTGGATTCAAACTTTCAATGGCTGCTCGTGACCGTTTCTTGAACGCTGCCATCACAACTCGTTTTCAAAGGCTTTTACAGATCATCCAGGTCCACACGCGCTCCTCGCTCTCATATATCTCCTCCTCCACGGATCCTCCTCGTCCTCCCTCCAAGCACACGGCAGATCCTGCCCTCCTTGGATCGTGTCCGTTCGCTCTCTCTCTCTCTCTCTCTCTCTCTCTCTCTCTCTCTCTCCTGCAAGCGTAGCTAAGAGAGCTCGATCGAGAAGAGAAGAAGCAGAAGAAGAGGAGATGGGCGGGTTCGGTCAGCAGGTGAAGGAGCGAACCAAGGAGCTCAAGGCCGTGGCCATGAAGGGCATCAGGGTGGCCGGAGAGTCGTGCAAGAAGGCGTGGAACAAGGTCAGGAGCAGCATCAAGCGCTAGTCCAGTCGCCGCGGCTGTGCAGCAGAAGCTCGTGTCGACGATTCCTTATTTATATTGTATTTTTGATCTTTTGATTGATGATTGTATACTTGGATCTGTTTTAAGGTCCTCGATGTGAACTTCACGTCTCGTCCTGTTAAATTATGTTGTGTGCCGACCTTTTCTTCCTGAGATCTCCTTCCTCCTCTGTCATTCATTTTCTCTCAGGGACTGTCATAGTACCTTCGCTGAGTGCTGAAATAATTCACAGATTATGTTGTTTCACCAAATAATCCTTATCCTGTGGACGCCACACAGCTAGTCAGCTACTGCATGCTGATCGGGTCACTGGAGTTCAAAGGAGAAACCATAGTTGCAATTGAACTAACCAACATCCTCAACAAATAAAATCTGAGGTTTCTCATAGAAAAAAAAAATAGGGAAAAATCTGAGGGAGTAGCTTGGCTGGTTGGAGCCGGTGCGAAGATCACAAAAAAATGCAACAGAAAGCTTGAAGCTTCTTCGCTGGAGCACCAGCACACCATGTGAAAAATGGGGCAAGCATGCAAGGGGAGCGCGGGCGCAGCGAGCTCTTCTTCGGCTCCGGCGAGGCGCGAGGTTCCGCTGCCGCGTGGGGACTGGGCCTACCTGCCGGCAACCCAACGGCAGTGGACAGCGCGGCAGCGGATCCGCTTCCTCCGGCGAGGCGCGTGCAGCAGCGCCAACAGCGGTAAGCTTCGATGAGCATTCTGATTTCTGATAGTCACGACATAGATTTATGGGAACTCTGACAATGTCATCCTACCAACAAAATATGACCATAATTCCAAATTCCTCAAAACTGGCAGCGGTCGCACAGGTGTTCCAGATAGGTCCTCGCACTTCACTGACAGTGGGTCCACAGTTTGCGTTCTATGCCTGGCCCTACCGCTCATATGTTGCCTCTGTGATCTGAACACGCTTCTCACCTTAACGACCCGTCGGACCGACTTGCCGCCTTGTCGAACGCGCCGGAGGTCGCTCGCCGTCGTTTAGAGCTGTCTTTCCAACGTGCTGCGGCGGGCGCTTCCTTCCGTTTCCCTCTGACTGCAGCCCAGGGACGTGCTATCTGCGCATCTCGTCGGTTTCCCCAGCACGCGCGGATCTGATCGGCGATGTCGAGGGTTCGGGACAGGATGGAGGACTTCAAGGAGTCCGTGCGTGTCGCCGCGCTCTCCCGTGGCTACACAGAGGTGAGCTCCGTCCAAATCGTTTCTACACCGCCTCTACCCCGTGTAGCGAAGACCTCAGGAATGACCGTCAATTCTTAATGCGCAGTGGTGTTTGCTTATGTATCCAGGCACAACTGGTAGCTCTCATGTCTTCGTTCATCGTGCGGAAGCCGTCTCCCAAGTCACCATTCACAAATGCTGCGATCAAGATGGTAGGGAAGACAGAGAGACTCCGGTATGTGTTCCTCTGTTGAATGTGGGTGGTCGCTAGGCTGATCCTTTGTTTGTGATGATGCCGCTTGAGAGTATCAAGGAACTTGAGAGGTTCATTGTGAAGCACAGGAGGGACTATGTGGACCTGCACCGCACAACAGAACAGGAGAGGGACGCCATTGAGCATGAAGTGAGTTGCACGTCGCTGGTTGTGCATTTTTTTTTTTACCCCGTCTTTCTATATCTTTTATTGACCATTGAGTTAACAACCTGAATTCATACTGGTAACCCTCATTTGCACTTTTGGTCTACGTTTTCAGTTTAGTACTATGTCTTATTACTGTAAGTATGTTAGGCATTTTTTTTACCCCATCTTTCTATATCTTTTATTGACCATTGAGTTAACAACGTGAATTCATGCTGGTAACCCTCATTTGCACTTTTGGTCTACGTTTTCAGTTTAGTACTATGTCTTATTACTGTAAGTATGTTAGATTGGTGTTTTCGTAAAAGGATGCAAGGAGCAGATTGATATCCTAAAGAACAGGATCGAGGAAGAGAAGAACGGCAGTGCAAAGACATGGCTTGGCATGAGGGATGAGAGTTCTCTGTTGGACTTGATAGCTCACCAGCATGGTGTGGTATGGATGTTATCCTAGTCACGGATCAATTGTTGCGTACAACCTATTTCTTGCATTGATTTTTATTTTTTCTTGAACACAATGCATTGAAAATGTGGAAAGTGCTAGGTTGTAGGTTTATACTATAAGTTTCGTATAGTATACTGTTTTTTCTTTCTTTCCCTTCTGCCTCTTATGTGATAAAGCAATAGGTAGGAAACAATCTTTGTCTTTTAGGTTAGAATTAGATTTACTTCTCCTCCTTTTACCATAAGTCGTAGCATGTTTACTAAGCTATTGTGCTTCGATCAGTGGATAGAGCACTTATTAGATTGATATCCTTATGATTAGCGAAGATCCTTTTTTTTTGCCATGCAAAGATCTTTTTCATTAGAGCAACATGGTTAATAGAATAGGTTGTTTCAATGTTTTCTATCAAGATGTTTTAAGTCAGGTCTACCTGGTTGCTTGCTTGATATTTACATCCATTTTTTTGTGTTGAAACAAGTGAATGAATAGTATTTAATTTCGTTTCTTGTTCAGATATGAACCAATTAAGTTCATAATATACTAAATTTGTATTTTGTATTCCTCTGTCCAAATTGTTGCGACAATCAAGCATCAGTTTATGAACTGTCCAGTTGAGTAGTTTTATGTTTTTTAATGCTTGAATCCAATATGCTTTTTTATTGTTTTACCAGGTCCTGATTTTGAGTGAGCGTCTCCACTCAGTAACTACACAATTTGATCGTCTAAGATCCATACACTTTCAAGATGCTATTACTAGAGCAATGCCAAGAAAGAAAATTTAGAAGAAACCAGAGATTAAACCTACTGAATCGTCCAAGTCTAATCTTGTGTAAAATCTGATGTATCAAAGCTTGGAGATCAAGAAGTATCTACTGCACCAGTAAGAGTTCAAGAACAATTATTGGATGATGAGACACGGGCTCTCCAGGTAGGTATTTTGATATTTTTATAAATTATGCTTAAGTGAAAGGCTTGGCGATTTTACTTAAAATATCGTGCCTTATGTGCATCCTGGAACTCTCTTAGGTTGAGTTGACAAGTCTTCTGGATGCTGTACAAGAAACTGAGATAAAGATGATGGAGATGTCAGCACTTAATCATATTATGTCAACACATGTTCTGCAACAAGCTCAACAGATTCAGTATTTGTATGACCAGGTATGAGATTTATCTGCTATTTGTTTGTAGATGCAGCTGTAACTTTTGTTTCCATATATGAATAGAAACGAAACACATATAAAGAAACACGACCAACCTGGGACTTCAGACTTGGATGGTCAGAGGGGCAAATACACAATGTTAACCAAGCTAGGTGCAGTTCCTAATAGAAACACATAATCTGAAGTGGCATTCAATAATTGACAGGTGACTGGTTGTTTGTGTAAATATAGGAGCTTTGAAATAATTTCTAGAATTATAAATACTTGGTAACTGTCCATGATACTTCATCAATTGAATTTTCCAAACCACTTAGCTATTATCAACTGTTATCCGTATACTTTTCATCAAGAATCAATATCTTGAGTCCTTACAGAATATCTACCTTTTTTCTAGGCTGTTGAAGCTACAAACAATGTTGAGCGTGGGAACAAGGAGCTGTCTCAGGCAACCAACGCAACAGCAGTAGTAGAACATTTCTCCTGCTGTTCTTCTTTGTTCTTACCTTTTCTGTTCTTTTTCTTGACTGGTACAGCAACTGAGTTAACACATGAAAACATGGTAATTGTTTTGATTATGCAAGTGAATTAATTTATGAAAGTTGCCTCCCTAAGCTTACCTTTGAGGCGCTCTGTATGGCTTATCATGCATTTCGATCACTTTGTCTGTAAATGCCAGTATTTGTCGTTTTCAGTTCAAGTATGCAAACAGACTACGGGTGCATTTAGCATGTACTAGTGAGGCCACAACAGCTTGAATCTTAGCCGATTGCAACCGTGAATGCGTATGAGAGAGAGAGATGCACAGCAGTGTTTGCTGTATTGTAACCTAACAGGCCGATAATGATAACCACATGTGCAAGAAAAGGGAACAGAGCTCTTCTGCTGAATGGAAAAAAGGCAACAGTTCCTGGCATTAAGACGAGAAGGGTAAAATCTGCATTTCACCTCCATGTCTCATCATTTTACAACTCTATATCAGCATGTTTAAGCAACATGCTTATACATACAAGCCAAACTGTCAACCATAATACCCTTTTTACTATACGCATCCTCCATTAGTATCCTCCCAACTTTCAGTATATACAGAAAGGTGCATAGCAGTGTCTAGTTTCAGAACAGGAGCAGACACAGCACCACAAATACGAAGAGGAAGAAACAGATCTGGTGCAGGGACCTCTCGATTTCCAACTGCTGCCTTCTCAGCCTGGGGCTCGCATTTGGCATCGCAACATGGTACGGGCTTGCGTAGTAGAAGCTCAGAGGCAGCTGGCCACGGAATGCCCATGGAAGCACGGCCTCTGCCATGCCTCCAAGCACTCCTCCAGCCGTTGAGTGGATCAAACCACGGCCAACGGGTGCAGGAGGATAGGCGAAGTCGTATTCGGTGGTATTGGTATTATGGCGTGTGGGCTGCAATGGCCGGTGTGGGGGATTAGCTTCCATGTTCCTGTGGTCATGGCCATTGACAGGGCTCTGCGAATTCTGGTGTTCAACAGTCTCCATGTGCACCTTTGGACGCCGGGGGATAACCGCACCATTCAGCGATTTTTTTGAGCTCCCACCACGGCCATACAGTGGCACGAGCATGTCCGGGGAGAGAGTTGCCTTGCATACAGGACACTGTCGCCTTGCTGAACTACTGGTGTCACTGACAGTTGATTCCACCTCTAGGCGCAGCCACTCATAGATACAAGGCCAGCAGTAGAGATGACCACAGAGAGTAACCACTGGCTCTGCTGCAAAATCAAGGCAGATGTTGCAGTCGAAGCATCCGCTTCCAGTTGTCACAGGCATGTCCCTGCCGGTTTTCTTCACTGGCTCAGCATCAGCAACCAAAGGCTGGCCTCTGATAGCTGGCATGCAAGTCTGATCCATTCTCCCACCTTCCGTGATGGTCCCAATGCTCTTGCAATCAAAATTTTAAAGGCACTGCAATTAAACGCACAACCAAAAGGGTAGGTCAATATGAATACATTATACATATATATACTGATAAATAAACACATGATAGAAAGATAAAATGATAAAGAGCATGGTTGAGGCGTTTAAAACGTTCATAAGATTCATCTACCAAATTGTGTCGAATGACTATAGAAACACAAGGAATCGGAAGGCACCAAACAAGTCACAAGGCTACATGTCCATAGTATTTCCTTTTTTTTTTTTTTACATTTTCGAGACAGCTACAAAGCTAGATGCACAAACATAGCAATCAAACTACCACAAGGGGCCGTGTAATGGGCAGCTTTTAGGCCCACTCCACATCATCCTGTCCTGGATGAGCTACCCTAATGCATTTAACAAATGTGATAACTGAAGCCAGTGTTAGGCAAGTCTAACCATGCTATAAGATGCCAGAACCTTTAGCATTTACCGTGTTTAGAAAGCAACTTTTTGTTACAGAAGAATCTACATCTTTCATGGTAGCCTGAGTCTCCAATACTTTAGTACCGGGGACTACATCTGCAGCACTTTGTTTTTATCCTCTTTGCTATCCTTGTGCCCTTGGTAGTTTGTGTGTCACATGTCAGTGAGAATCCAACAATCATCAGTTAGGAAGTTCGAAGTCAGCAAGGAAATTAAACTACTAACATATATCAAATCCAGTGCCTGCAACCGCATAACATTGACTTTGGTTTGGCCCCATGTACAAGGCACCATCATTCCCAATTAAATATTGCCAAGAAAAAAAAAAGAAGAGGGAGCCCTGACACAACGGTAAAGCTGTTCCCATCATGGGTTCAAATCCTAAAAACAGCCTCTTGCAAAAATGCAGAGAAAGATTGCGTACAAAAGACCCAAGGTTGTTAGACCCTGCACAAGTGGGATTACATGCACTGGCTGCCCTTTTTACGGGCACGGCCAGCAGTCTGCAAATTAAAATTTTGACAGGCTGGCAGGCCCTGATCAAAAATAATGCTGACCCTTATAATTCTATATTCAGGGAAGCGGCTGGCAAAGACTAAAGAGCATTGAAATAAACGAAGGAATGCTTGTGAAGTTGTGATAGGCTAAGGTACCCATCCTAATCTTCCAATATAAGCTTGCGTGACATGTTGATCTTTGTGTGGTTGTCGAGCTGTTTCCAAAGGAGCATCATTGAAAAACAACAGTTGGTGGGTACACTGATGTGGACCGCAACAATGATGGATTAGCTGCAACACTTGGCATATTCAATGGAACCAGACAAACCGAAAAGATCGTCATTAACATATCTAGCGCTCAACAAAAAACAAGAATAACCCAGAGACGATCGCACCTACTGTACCAGGATCAGGAAACAATGGATCGCTCACCCAACAGCTTCGCGGAAATTTCTTAATCACTCTGGCGCCATATGTACTGATATTATTACAATACTACTAGTAAGAGTCTTTTCAACCATCAAACAGGTCTTAATTACATCAGGAACCTGCAGACGAGGCTCAAAGCACACCATTATGTTCCAAGATTTTAGTTCAGTCTTGCGACTGATGATCGGTGTAATAGGGCTGTATACACTACAAGAAACATGTCATCAGCCACGAAAGATGTTAAACTCCGGAAAGAAATAAGGTGATAGTTTTGATTTTATCAGGGCTCAAACTGCAGATTGAAGCCCATTTCTATGAAAGTTCGGTCTAATTCAGAAGACATAAGTCAAACTTGCTATGCATTCAGCTAAATAGAAGAAATCTATAGATAGAAGAACTCAAAAGAAAGCATTATCTAGTTTTCGCCCTCTAGTCTGTAACGCACACCACCTGGGTGCTACTAAACATAGCCACCCGCCAGAGCAATCTCTTCAAGCAAGATATCGTACGCTGAACCAAACCAACAAGCAACATATCAGACGCTCAAAGAAATGACTATGCAAATTCAGGCGAGTTCTATACCCACGAACAAGATGGGGACCAAACATCCCTTCACCACGCCGCAGACCATTGCGCGATGGAATGATTTGGGATTTCCGTCCCATAAAGAACGAGTAAGATTTGGTTTTCTCAGGTAAATGGGAGAAACGGGGGACCGGAAGGAGACAAAAAATCAACACTGGGAACGCCCCTTCCTCCGATTACCCAACAGAGAAAAGAACCACCCGGCCAAGCAAGATAGGGATCCTTACCGGAAAAGCAATCGGGGGCCTGGATGAATCTTCCCTCAGGCAGGCAGGTCCAGTGCCAGCGGCGAGGATGAGGACGACGACGGAGGCACGAATTCGTGGGCGAAGCTGCTTGGTTGGTTGGGTTGGGTTGGGGTTGGGGTTGGGGTTGGGAGGGGGGGGATAAGGGTTCGTGCGATGGAGGCGTCAGAGCGCGGCACCTCGCGTGTCGCGACGAAAGCGGGAGAAGGAGGGGGCGGTTGCGGCGAGACGAATTCGGGGGAGAGGATGCAGACGAGCAGGGAGGAGACGACGGCCAAAAAATGTTCAGGCGGAGGATTTCAGAAGAGGGCAGCTCTGCCTTGCCCGGGCCCGACTCCGGCTCGGTCAGGGTGGTACTCCTGAACGGAGAAAAGGGAAAATTACGTGGGTAACAGGGGCCGGATGGCCTTGGTGAATCTCTGATCGGCTGCCGCCGGCCGCCCCGTTCTCCCAAGTACCGCTGCATTGCCCGTGCTCCGTTACGCGCCATGGCACCGGCGCAGATTCTTAGGAAACAAATCCCACACCTCTAATCAGCGATTCACCGTAGCTAGAACTCCCTTCCGCTTTAAATTTTTAAATTATTATCTAATTATTTGTTTTATTTAAAAAATTTATTAAAATATATAAAATTTTGTTATTATTTAATTTATTATTTGTAAAATTTAAATAGTGATATACATTTAAATAATTTATTTAAATAAAATTAATAATCAAAATTTATATTAAAAATTAACAGCGTCAATAATTTAAAACAAAAAGTAAAATCGAAAGTGCATGGTTACAAGACCGAGCAGATTCGAAATGAAGATAAGGCCTATCCATTCCATTGTCGTCGTCGAGTCATCTGTTGCAGCTTTTTCCGAGTGCTAAGCGACACCGACACGAAAGCGGAGTCGCGGACGGCCCCGCCCGGTGCCCCTGGCCTGCCTTTTGCGACCCGCTACCGTGCGCGCGCAAGCGTCCGTCCATTATCCCACGCGTCACGACGAAAGCCACGGTGTAAGGCTTTTGTTTTTGTTTGAGCAGTAGCATTTGAGTTTTTAAAAAAATTGGTTAGTAATTAATTAAAAAATTAATTGATGAAATTTAAATATTAGCTTTTGTAATATATATTCACTTTCTCTGTATATAAAAACTAGAAAATCAATTTTCAGTGAACTTTTAATCTTTTAGTTATTTTTTAAAATATTTTAAAACTAGTTTTTTAAAACTTTATTTATTTTAACGTTAGCCTAAGCCCAACACAAAGCAAACAGAGACGCCCACTAGGTTTCACTTTCACTCTCGAATGGTAACGCGCTTAAGGCACGGACAGATCGGTTAGCGGGTCGCTAGTGAGATGTCACAGTCACCGGGGCGGGGACGTCTCGTTAGGGCTGAAAATAGATTTGAAGAAAATAAAAAAATTTAAAAGTTGAATCGAATTAACATCAGATTAAAATTTAATTTACGAAGAAAATAAAAAAATTTAAAAGTTGAATCAAATTAACATCAAATTAAAATTCAATTTATTTTTAATTAAAATTTAAATAAAGATCAAAATAATTTCTAAAAAAATCTGCGAAACGAGCACTTTTAACACCCCTCATGATCGACCAACGTCCTGGCTATGGCTATGGCTAACCACCTGCGGCTGCCGCGAACCAGTGTGCCATCAACGCCGAGCGGACGCACGGGAAAGCAAAAGCACAACTGCCGCGGGAAAAACCCCCCGTGATGGAGTCCGTCGAACACCTACCCAGATGGTGAGAGATGGTCGACCCGCGCGTCGCGTGGTTGTCAGTAGCTCGGGGTCACAGGTTCCCATCCATCGCGCTGTAACTTTGCTGATGAGTGTACAACTCAGGCCACAGCTAAGACGATGCGACCAACGAGAGGATTACATTACTGGTCAGGCCCGCGTCATTGAATCTTCCTCTTGAATCTGGTGGGGCGGACATGGCCCTCACTGTTTCCAGCGGCCAGCCGCGGATCGGGTTAACTTGTTCCGGTACCACGGAATCGTGTTTGTTCCCAATGGTCCTTGGATCAGGATCTCTGATCGTGGAAGCTCTCCGAACACAAAGATTTCTGGGCGTTCACAACTCGACAGTCTGGAGTGCAGTACAGACATCTAATTGTGACTTACGTTATCGCTTAAAGCCATCCAAGCGCTCTCAAGCTTCTTGGCCTGTTTATCTAAGCCACAAAGGGAAACGTCTAACGAAAACAAGAGGCAGGGCAGGCAGTGTTGTTTTTTACTTTTTCTTTTGCGCCCAGTCCAGTCACGTATCACCAGTCGCTTGACACATGATACGGAATCTGTCTGCCAAGGAGTTCATCTCAAATTCTCAATGCGCAGATTGCACTATGCACAAAAATGATCACAAGGAATGGTAGGTATTCAATTAGGTGGAATGTGGTTGATACAAGTCAGTGTCACAAATAGCCCACAATGATAAGGAACAATGAATCCGTGCGGCTTTCATCATTACTCGAAGAAGAACCGAAACTTCTACAGCCAGGTATCCTCAAACGCCATATATCTGGCGCTACAACAATTCAATTCCAATATCTACAAGTAGTGCGTATGGCTTCAGTGAACCCAATATAAATATAAGTTTCGGAAGGCCAACTGTGATCCGCGAGATATCTTTGGACTTTGGACTTTTTTACCACTAAATAAATTTCTCGATGCAAGTCACCAGCGCACTCTCAGGCACAGCACCGATAATAGCATCCTTTTTCTCACCATTCTTGAATATCATCATAGTGGGGACGCTCCGGACGCCATACTTGGTCGATATGTCTGGACTGTCATCAGTGTCGAGCTTGTAGCAGTTCAGCTTCCCTTCGTACTCTTTTGAGAGCTTGCCAACAATTGGGTCAATCATTTTGCACGGCCCACACCATGAAGCGGAGAAATCAACAAGGACAGGAAGCTCGCTCTCCACTACAAGTGATTGCCATGTTGATTTTGTCACATCCGGAACTGCAAATGAATAGCTGATAAGAACAGACCAACTAAATGAAAACACAGGGTAACATACCCAAAAACTAAATAAAGGTAAGAGATGCATGAATGTTTGATGCAAAATGTTGATTGCTTGCAAAGAGCATAAATGACTTTATTTAAGGGATTAATAATTATGATACACACTCAATTTCAAATATAAAGAGCAGACTCAAAAAAAAAATTCAAATATAAAGAGCAAGAATGCAGTGTCACAGTTAATATCTAGTAAGTCGTAACATTGCTCAAGACCATAAACCATAAAAATTGGCATCAAACAGAAATAATTGCATATATGAATCCAACAGCACTAAATTTTGACACTGCAGTATATATATTCTTGGCTAATTCCTTGTAATTTTCTTTTAGAAGTCCGAACCTTGAGTTGCTTGCACACTTTGAGAATGAGTTCTACAAGTATACAAGCAGGTCTTTGTTCATTCACATGCCCTTAAATTTTGAATGCACCAAAACGGTTGTGGTGCAGACAAACAATGGAAATGATATCCAACTCCCCTCATTTCCCTAAACCATCCTTCATTTCCAGGAAAACAAACACCATCATAGAGTCCAACTACAAGAAACAAACACATGTGCTCATCTTGTCAGGGGAGCATGCCGAAAAATAAGCGCTTGAAGCAGATGCAGGTCGATTTGTTGCCTCAATTTCAGGCGTTTACCACATTATGATGCATGCACGAAGACATTCACTCACATAGACCTTGCAGCAAGAAGTTATAATATTTATTTTTTCCTGTGGAGATCTAGCCTTTAATTTTTAATTCCTCGTTTCCTCCGAAAGTTACGCTCCATTGAGGAGAACAAGCAAGCCAGGCTGCCTACAGCGACCGGGCGATAGCCAGAAAGGTCGCAACACACGGCAAATGAATCTCATGTCTAACCAAGTGCTCCTAAGTCTAACCAGCAGCTCACCATCTATTATCGAATCAAACAAATCGATACAAGAGAGGTGACGAGAGCTAGGAGGGACTGATGAGGCTCGCATACACACCTTTGATGGTCGAGTCCTGTCCCTGTACGGCGCGCACCAGGAAAGTGCGAGGGCCTCCGCCGAGACGGTTCCCGGAAATGCAGGCGGCCCCGCGGAGTGGCGGGGATCTGAGGCTCCGGGACGAGGAGGCCGGTATCGCGCAGCTGCTGCGGCGCGCGGTCGCTGAGCAGGCGAGGCAGGGGCAGGCGGAGACGGCGAGGGCGGAGGCCATGGCGTGGATGCCGGACAGCGGCGGGTAAGCCACGTGTTTTTTTTTTCCTAATGTCAAAGCAATTTTTTCATTAGTGCACAATCCCTCGCGTGGCCGTCTCGTCACGCTGTCGTGCGGCCTCAATGTTAACCGGTAGGGCAACGCGTGACCAGTTTTACATAAAATTAATAAGTCTGTAAAGATCAGTTTTACATAAAATTAAATATATATGTATTGCTTGTACTAAGGATAAATTCTTTTTTATTTTCTTTGCAATGGATAAATTCTTTATTAAGCATAAAAAATAAAATCTCTTATCAGCCACTTAAAATTTGTAATTTATTTATCAACTATCAATGTTAACTTTTTCACTTTCAAATATATTCAAATTAAAATTTGATCTGAATTATTTTATTTTCTTTTAAGTTCGTAGAACATAATGCAAATTTGTACGAGAAAATTAGTTTCAACAAAGTCCAGTAATGAAAAAACATAATCTCTCTTCTCTGTCGTAATTTGTAAGTCATTTCGGATTGAGCACCAAAATTAGGGGTGTGTAAAAGATACTCCAGGATTTACTTCAAAACTGAGGAGTTGCTAGATAGACATTAAGATAGAGAAGTAGAGGAGAGAAATCTTTTTATATTAAACACTGTGAGTTTTTTTAAACTTCGTTGCGCTACGTTATCTTAAAAAATATTAACCGTCAGATTTTAATCTGACAGTAGATATTAAAAAAGAGAAAAAATAGATATTAAGAAAGAGAAATTTTTTTTTCTCTGGTCACGTAGGAGCGTGCTTCTACTCAGCGGAAGCAGGTATAAACGGCCGTGCCATCTTAATATATTAAAGTGCAAACATCGTGCATTCTCTCAACTCTCGTTGCTCCACGTCATCTTAAAAAATATTAACCGTCGAATTAAAATCTAATAGTGGATATTAAAAAAGAGAAAAAATGGATATTAAAAAAGAGAAAAAAAATTCTTTTCCCAGTGCTTCTACTCGGCGGGAGCAGGTATGAACGGTCGTGACATTGTAAAAAAAAATAGATATTAGAAAAAAGAAAAAAAAAATTTTCTCGATCAAAGTAAAATTGTGCTTTTACTCGACGAGAACAGGCATAAACGACGATGCCAATATAAAAAAAGTTCTTATAAATTTATGCTACTTCTATAACTTGCAAGTATATGCTATAATTAAATATCTTTATATGCTATAAAAATATATATTTAAATACTTTAAATTATTTTATCTCTTAAAAATGCTCCTTAATTACTATGCTATAGATTCAATAGAACTATTCCAAAAAATGTAAGAGAAGTTCTTATAAATTTATTTTACTTATATATCTTGTAAGTATATGTTACAATTAAAGACTTTTATATGTTATAAAAATGTACATTTAAAAAACTTAAATTAAATTGTTTTATCTCTTAAAAATGCTTTTTGATTATTATGAGAACTAAGATTCAATTTTTTTTCCGCTTACAACTCCGGTTTAAAAAAATAGTAGCTTTAGACGCAATGTTTTAATTAAACATTGCCAATATAAATTAGAAATAATTTTAAATTTATTAAGTTACAAAATTAGAAATAATTTGTTTTGAAAATACTTTTTTAAAAATGTACCGATGCTACTTTTATTACATATTTTATAGATAATAAGGGTCACACTTATGCTTTGAAGACCATATCGACAACTTATTTTTGAAAATATGTTTATAAAACTTTGTCATCCATATCAAAGCAACTGTATTTTTATTTATTAAATAATAAATTTAAAATATACTGCTTCAATTAGGATTGCACAACAAAAACATATATGAAAAGCGCGGCAATTGCCGCGTAGATTTTCTAGTTATATTGAAAAGTGATAATGATTAATCTGAGAAAACTAGAGGATTCCATGATGACTTATAATTTGAGATGGATAGAATATTAAAAATTGATATAAGAGCAAATAAGTTTTTTTTTAACGAAATAGATAGAAGTAATAAGGAAAAAAATAACACTGGTTATTAATATGAAAATTAAAAAAATTTAGTAGCTAATAACAAAGAACTTTAAATTTTTGAATAGCTAATAAGTAATTTATCTTTAAACAAGCAATACATAGATATTTAGTTTTGTGTAAAACTGATCCTTACAAGTATTTTTATTAATTTGGATTGTGTACAACTAAACCTGCGTTGGTTTTCCGGTTACCATCGAGCGGCACGGCAGCGATACGGAAACCCCATGCGAGAAGATTGTGGGCTGGATTAGAAAATTGCTTTGAGATTAGAAAAAAACACGTGGCTTGCGGGAGGTGAGGTCTTATTCGATTTCTAAAGGACCTGGGTCCTTTGTAATTTCCTTCCGGGGGGAGCTCGAGATGGAAGTGGGAGGCACGACGCGTTGCGTTTGTTGGGGTGTGGAGGGCGATGCCGTATCCAGTTTTCGCGTGTGGCGCGCGATAGATTTCGTTGGGCGCAGGCTGATAGGGCGACGGCGATGCGCCGGTTCCGGCGAACTCGGCACGGCGGCAACACGCTCTGTGTGTATCGGTTTTTCCGTTGGAGACGACGGGACCTGCGGAGGGAGATACAGGCGGGGCGCGACGTCTCAAAGTCACGGCTAGGATTTTAGAGACCGGTGAAATCCAGCAGGTTTTTTATAGTTCGATTTGATATAAAATTAGATATGATTTTCAATAAAAAATTAAACTTAATACTGTAGCAAATTTAAATAACCGATAAATTTTACTTGTTAATAGCTGATTTTTGTCAAACTAGAAACCGGCACCGAAGCCAATTTTTAAAACCCTGGTCACAACACCAAAAGCAGCACACTATCTAAAAAAAAGCAGCCTTGTACTGCTGGCCGCCATGTGGGCTAGGATTTTGAATTTCATTTGAACCGTTAAAATTGGTCGAGACAGATTTGATAAAAACCGTAAAAATGTGAAAACTGGTCAAAACCGCTCCAAATTGATAAATCAAAATTTGAATGAAGTGTTACATTAAATCGGTCGGTTTTTTATTTATCGAGCGGTTTCACTGATTTAATGATCGGTTTCTTCGGTTTTATATTTTCAGTTTCAAAATTTATAACTTATTGGTTTCTCTGGTTTACCCCTCGATTTTACCAGTTTATCGATCTATTTTACTGATTTTTAGTATTTCAAATTTTTTTAAATTTTTAATTTTTTTAAAAAAAATTAAAACAAAAACTGGTCATCTAGTAAAACCAGATCAAATCAATTTCACCTAAATTCATGAAAATTGGTCGGTTTTGAAAGGTTCTGTAAACCTTGATGTGGACACGATCGAAACAAACCAACTGCTTCATAGGAGAGCCTGAACATTTGATTTTGATCTTGCAAACAATAAAACAGCCTGGCTACCGTCCATACCAGTATAGCACCCTCTTATTTGGAAGGGTCAATTGTATTTTTACCTCTATTTTAAAGTTTAATTGTGGTTTATCTTTATTTTTTAGGATTTGTAATTTTGCCACTAATTTTTAAAAGTGAAGTAGAAGTTTATTAAGACAAGTTAACAGTGTTAAATATGATATTTTTAAGATAAAATACCATTAATTTACCTCTATTTCTTGAAGAATATAATTTTACTATATGTTGTATGAACATTAATAATATTTTGCCTTAATATTCAATAATATTTTAACAATATTTGAAATATTTAATAAATTTCAATATAATTTATATAAATTTTCATGAATGTATTGAGTTATGGACGAGAGTTATGGACGAGAACAGATGGAGGAATACCATGATCATTTGATTTTTTATTTGATTTTTTCTTATTTTTTTAATTATATTTTTATTGAAGCTAACCGTGTCAAAAGTAAGAGTAAAGGGATTGTTTATTTTCAAATAGCAAGATAAAATCACAAACTTTGAAAAAAAATAAAATCACAGTTGAGGTCTAAAATATAAGTAAAAACACAATTGTGAAACAGCAATGTGTACGGACGATATTAGAGGCTCGCAGGATGCAACACCTACAGTTTTTCACAGTAGTGTTCGGATAACCGTTTTGAGCTGAGAAAACCGCGGCTCGGCGATTTTATCAATTTTTGCGAAACAGGAAAAAATAAATGCTACAGTAAATTATAAAAATCGGATAAATTCAAAAATCAAAATTTTGAGAGAAAATGAACCTTTTTTACCAACCATTTTTTTATTTACTGTTTTTAAATTTAAAATCAAATCGGTTTGAGCGGTTTTCACTGTTTGACCAATTTACCGACCTGTTTCACCGGTGTTTAAATTTTTAAAAAATTTAAATTTATTAAACTAAAACCAGAACCGAAAACATTTAACAGATTTTTCACGAAAACTGGCCTGGCTGGTTTTGTAACCCTTGAATCTTAGTCCACCCTCCTTGTGTATCAGGCTTTCTACCGATGATGCTCGGGATGGATGAATGTGTGTATCTAATTTTTTTAAGGATCATTTGATATATATTATTATAATTTTGTAAACTTTAAAAATATATTATTGATATGTTAATGATAGATGAGACTCTGCAAATAAATGATACGTAAATGATACGTAGACTCGAATAGTATATTTTAAATTTCATAAAACTGTTAGCATGTATCGAATTAATTCTTATAAGTTAGTCCAAATTCCGAAAGCATCGTGGAGGCTCCAAGAAAATTAGATTAATTCTTTAAAATTTTGACACCATTCACTTCTAATATCATTTTTGATTGCTCGTTTATTTAAAAATATGATAAATATAATTTATTTTATTATTAATAATTTTTGAAACATAATTAATATTTTTTACTAAGGTAAATACTCTCTTCATCATATATTACTTGCCATTCAATATAGTTTTCTTAATTTCAATATATACATATCTCAATTTCTTTTCTTTTCTTTTTCAGCATATTTTACTTTTTTACTTATTTAATTTCTGTGCCCGTATCTAATCTAAAATGAATAGTGAAAAAGAAACGGAGGAGGACCAAATTTGATGTTAGATGGTAAAGTGTCAATATTTTAAAACGAGTTGAGAGGTCGAAGACTAACCACGGGCAAAACCTCACGTCTTCCTCCGTCCAGCCTGTCTCCGGCCCCTGTTTTCCCTCCTTCTCATTAACGCCTCATAAACTCCGACGCGTCATCCCGTATCATCGCGTCCGTCTTCTTCCTCCATCCGTGCCCGTAAAATTCCATTCCCCTTTCGATTCCGGGGCCTGGGACCATCCGGACACTCAGGGGCCGCAATGCGCGTCCTCGCCGTGGCCCTTCTCCTCGCCGCGGCGTGCGCGGCGGCCGGAGAGCTTCCGGAGTTCCGGGAGGCTCCCGCGTTCCGCAACGGCGCGGCGTGCGCGGGCGCGCCCACCATCCACGTCGCGATGACGCTGGACGCCACCTACCTTCGGGGCTCCCTCGCCGGAGTCCTCTCTGTGCTCCGCCACGCCGCCTGCCCAGAGTCCATCGCCTTCCACTTCGTCGCCTCCTCGGCGTCCCCGGCGCGGCGTCTCGCTGCGCTGCGCCGCGCGCTCGCCGCCGCGTTCCCCACGCTCCCCGCTACCGTCCACCGGTTCGATGCCCGCCTCGTCCGCTGGAAGATCTCCTCCTCCGTCCGCCGCGCCCTCGACCAGCCCCTCAACTACGCCCGCATCTACCTCGCCGACCTCCTCCCGCGCTCCGTCTCCCGCGTGCTCTACCTCGACTCGGACCTCCTCGTCGTCGACGACGTCGCGCGCCTCTGGGCCACGGACCTCGGCCCCGACGCCGCCCTCGCCGCACCCGAGTACTGCCACGCCAACTTCACATCCTACTTCACCGACGCGTTCTGGCGGCACCCTGAGTACGCCTCCGTCTTCGCCAACCGGACAAGGACGCCGTGCTACTTCAACACCGGGGTCATGGTCATCGACCTAGACAGGTGGCGCGCCGGCGGGTACACCGCGAAGCTGGAGTACTGGATGGAGGTGCAGAAGCAGGAAGCCAGGATTTACGAGCTAGGCTCGCTCCCACCATTCCTGCTGGTGTTCGCCGGCGAGGTGAAGGCCGTGGAGCACCGCTGGAACCAGCACGGACTCGGCGGCGACAACGTCGCGGGGCAGTGCCGTGAGCTGCATCCAGGTCCGGTCAGCCTGCTGCACTGGAGCGGGAAGGGGAAGCCGTGGCTGCGGCTGGACGCCGGTCGAGCATGCCCGCTCGACGCGCTCTGGGCGCCGTACGACCTTCTCCGACGCCGCGGCGCTCGTGACGACCTCCTCGCCGCCGTCGAGTGACAATGCGGGCCCTGCATCGCCGGAGATAGATTCTCTCGCCGTTGGATCGGATCAACGCCAATGCCGGTTTGCTCGGCTTGCAGTTCCTCGAGCAGATGTCGGCGGTGGGTTGGTGTGGGACACTGACACGTCGGCCCGCTTGGCCCCTCGGCATGGGTCCATTTCGCGGTCCACGTTGTCAGTAAGTCATAATGTGGTTTGTTGGAGTGGCCGTCACGGTACTGACACCCGGGAGGCCCACACGTTGGTGGGTGATGGGTCGAGAGAGATGCCGCCATGGGCTGTGTACAGCTGTTATTTTTTGGCCTGCTGTGGCGATACATAGATTAGTAGTAGATCCCATTATTTATTTCTTCATGTGCACTGTTTTGCAAATCTGCTTTATGATGCGATATACTAATACTGTGCTGTAATAAAAATGTTTATTGCCACTATAATAAAATTAGGAATGTTTGGAGCGATACTTATAATGTTGTAGTGCATGCATCGGAGGTTAGGAGGTGGAAACTGGAAACAGGAAGTGCTCATGTTGGGAAGTGAGATAAAGTTTGGTGTAACGGTAGCATTGGCACTATTTAATGCTAAGCACCGCTAATCGGATGTCGTTTTGCTCTGAGAAAGAAAAGAGGAAAGGAGTCTACTTGATGCCGTCTCGTGGCACAAACTCGAATCCAAATTTTCAGGAATCTGATCTGATGACTTTACCGCTTTGTTTAAGAGCCTGATGCATGGACGGTTTGGTCTCAGTGGAGTCTGGTTGCTGGTTCCATGTGAGTTCGAATGGCTGGTTTCCAAGTGCTCGAAGCGGATCTTCGCAATAAAGGTGAAAAATTCTTTGCTTGTGTGGTGCGCGAGCAATGGAGCGAAAAGGTCCACTTGCTTTCTGCCTTTTATCCTCGGTTGCTATCAGGTTTCTGGTAAGGGAATGATCGCTCGATTGCAGTAGCGTGGGGGCGTAATGTTGTCTGCAGGCATGCGTTGTTTGCGCAGGATTATGATCAAGATATGTGTATGTAAAGGGGAGGGAAAAGATATGTGCTCCTTGCTGAAGTTGTATTGATTGAATACTCATATTTGTGTAGTAGGCCTAATGGTTGTAGCATCACATTTTTGACATTTCTCTAGTTTTATCGATTGATTATCTGTATAGGTCACATAGTTTCTTATCGCAAAAAAAAAAAAGTTTCTTAGTTGTAGCATCCCATATGTAAATGAAGATCTGAATGGAGTGACAACACCTGCACCCGGCATCTTTTGAGGATGGGGACAAAGTGCCGACATACTAGCATCACGCTCCGCCACGCACCAGCTGCAGGAGAAGGGTCGGAAGTGAACAAGGATTGTCAGTGCGACACTGCCAGGCAATGCTGCTTCTCCGCAATAACACAATCTGGATGTGCTCCTTACATAAGCCAACTGCAAACGATCGGATCTCAAGTCTGAAGATTGATAGTCTTGCTCTGAGCTCAGGACCACCCCTCCAGACCGATAAAAATAGCAGTGCTTCTGGAATGAGGAAATTCGCTTTTGAAAAATGTGTCTCTCGTTTGATGCACACTAATCAAAATTGTGTAGGAAAATGCCCGACTTTGTGAAGCATGCTGTTCGACGGATGCAGATCCTAGGAACAAGTCACATACTCTCAGGATCTCAGTGCAGAAAAAAGCCTGGTTGTCGAAACTGTTAATCTGGCCCCGACTTCACATCCTCCACATTCTGCTCGAAGCTCACCTGGGAGTTTACTGAAGGGGAGATGCACTTTTCGTCCTGTAATTGACTAATGTAGCAATTGTATTTGTTTTTGCACAAAATATGGTATGATCCACCAAGTAAAATTACATCCACCAGAGCTCAATTACAACGAACTGATAAGGTTTTGGGACTGTCTCTTTCGGTTCCGTAGCTCATCTAATAGATCAAATCCCCTGTAAGGGAATTCTTTGGTGTCACACTGCAGTCCTTGACCAGGTACCGTGCTTGATCATAGGGACCCAGTATGAAAGCCTGCAACTACCAAAAACGTTGTCTTCACTTCTGAGTGAAAATATAATAATGGTGTCTGCCGCTTGTATGAGACTATGGATGAATAACTGAACTAGTATTGATGTTCTGAGCTTCAGTTACGTTCTTTCCTAATTGCAACAGGTCG
>BCLH01002647.1:0-44428 GCA_001602315.1 Zoysia pacifica
CCCCGCCGGGGACGGGAGCCCATCACGTTCCTCTGCTCGAACTGCGGCGGCGACGGCGGCGCGCCCGTCGAGGGCTTCTCAGGCTGCCCCTCCGCGGCGGAGCTCGCCGCGTCGTGGGGGCTCGACCTCCGCGGCGCGGCCGGCTACGACGACGCGGAGGACGACGCGTTCTTCTCCGCGCTCGACTACTCCATGCTGGCGGCGGTCGACCCGGACCTGCGCGACATCTACGTGCCGTGCGACCTGCCGGATGTCGCCGCATCCTCCGTCGTCGCCGGTCGGTGGCTCAAGGGGGAGGCGCTGTGCCACCAGCTGGCGGAGATGGCGCGCCGCGAGGTGGCCGCGCATTCCGATCTGAGCCCTAGGACGCCTCGCCGGAGCTCCGCGGCCTCCAGAGGGCGCTTGCCGGACAAGCACGCGCCCCCGACGCTGCATCCTCCTCCGGGGCCGCAGGAGGTGCCGTCGCCGTACACTTCCCTGCTCATGATGGCGTCAACGAACTGCCCTGAGCTCATCGGCGGCGGCGACCGGATGGCTGGTGACGACGAACAGCTGCTGTGGGACTGCGCTGCGCCCTCAGTGCCGCCCGCCCAGGTAAAATTACAAGAGAATCCTGTCGAATGGAAAAAGGCGGCATTTTTATTGCTTTTTGATTTTAGTTGCCGCTTTATATGCATTGCAGTATATTGCTTGCTCTTTCATTTGACGTTAGTTAGTTGCTCAAACGTTCAGTAGCCTCAGACGTATTATGATCATTACAAACGACATAATTCAAACTTGATGGTGTTCCTTGTTAATTCCTTTTATCAACCAATTCACCGAGTACAATTTAGATCTCCATTAGGTAAGGCAAATGACGAAACCAATAGATTTCACGCGCACACAAATTTATGTGGTTTCATGATGGATTGGGCACTACAGCTACCAATTCCTGAGCCATAAAAAATTCAGGGCTCTATGCTTTGTGCATGATCAAGCAGTGGCCTTTGGCTCCTAATTTCTCACTGCACGTTTTCCTTTAGTGCTCTAGGTTTCGTGAAGCTGGATAACAGATTGGTTTCAGTAGCTTTAAGTAAAGCGCTAGCGATAAAACTTTTTATTCCCTTTCATCATTTACGATTGGATTCTTTCAAAGAGAGATTATAGGTGTAATAAAGGTTCATGTTCCTGTTATTATTGTGATGTTGAATTCACAAATTGTGCTGTGAAGAAAGGTGTGTTTCATTTACGAATGATCTGAACTTGACAGATTTTTCTGAAGCGATATTGCTATCGTCATATGGGGAAAAGCGTCGTATGCTATTTTTGCACTCTTTAGACTATTATTCAGGGACATCCGAAATGTTTTGACTTTTTGTGATATGCAATGGATACGGTAGTTTTCATAAATCTGCTCAAGAGTCACACACCACATCAATATCATTGTTTGATCTTCTTCTTGTGCATCGAACTGTCGACAAATTATATCCTCCATACTACAGATATTTCATAATTCTCAACTGTTCAAATTTCATTTTTGAGTGTGCTTGTAAAGCAAGGAAGATTATTGTTTCTTTTTTTTTTTTTCTTTTGCATGGCAGATATGGGATTTCAATCTAGGAAGATCAAGGGATCACAATGAGAAGGCTGAAGTTGAATTTGGTTCGAACAATGGGGGCTTTATGATTAAGAGTTATAGTGAAATGCTTAAGGAAATCACTCCAGGGACAACGAAAGATCTGGAAGATATTTATGACTCAAGATATGGTGCAGTTGCCGAAGATATCATGTCAACTAACATCTGTCAGTTATCATCAAAAAATGTAAGTCGTCTTCTCCTTTTCCAGAGCATAAAAGGATGCTCGGTGTGCATCTATGCCTATGCAGTGCATGTGGACACCTAACTCACACTAGTAACAGCGTCAAGTGTGTATTCTAGCCATGTGATAGAAAAGAAGTACTATATATTAGTCCATGCATGTGAGGGCAAAACTTATCCCATACTCCATATCACCATAACCCAAATTGCAGAGGAGCAAAGTCAAAGACAGAAATATTTTCCTGATTAAATATGTTCTTTTCATAAATTTGCATCCTTGTTTGCCCCCTCATGGAACACTTAGCAAGGTTCTATGGAGTCATGTGGATCCATATTTGATGGTTTTTTTACATACCGTTTACTGTTGGATTGATCTCATAACAGAGCTTCTCTGATTTTGATGCGCCACTTACTGTTGAATGCGTTCAGTAGTAGGTGTAGATGTAGATCCATATCAAGTAAAAGTAGGGCTCAATGGTCCCATATGTATGAACGCTTCTACTCCACTAGCTGTTTTCGGTCACCAGGATAGTTATGGGCCACCATACACATCCTTGTTGCATTGTCCTCTGGTCCACCAAGTTATGGAGGCGTCTTATTTCTTCATGATACATTAAAGGTCAATTTTGTCACAGCTGACAAAATGCTAAACAAAGCCCCACAATTTTTTATGGGTCTTCAGTAATGTGTAGAAATGTCGGGTTACAGTCTCTAGCTATCCAGAACTGTAATTTTCTTCAACATGCATACAACTAAGCCTTTCGACCTGCATAGCTGCTGTTATATAGTTGGAATTTTTCATTTTCTCAGGTGAGCACCGGCAGCAACAGACGGAAGGTCAATTCTTGCACCTCTACTATTGACGGACCAACTACCTCTGGGAACCATGTGCCCACCTCAGGACCAGCTCTCACCAGGGAGAGCTCCTTCGGGGATCAAACTGTTGCCCCAGCTGGAGGTGAGAGGCCTGCAACGAAGATTGACAGTGAAACGCTCGCGCAGAACAGGGACAACGCAATGCAGCGGTACAGGGAGAAAAGGAAAAATCGCAGGTTTGGATCGAGGAATTGACTCTGACCTGCCTGTTGCTGACAGCAACTTATTCTGCTGTGCCCGCCATGAGACAATTCCAGCTTTCTCACGAAACTTATGATCTTTATTCTGTAGGTATGATAAGCATATCCGCTACGAGTCACGGAAGCTAAGGGCAGACACGAGGAAGCGAGTGAAAGGCCGATTCGTCAAGTCGACAGAAGCACTGGACGTTGGCAATGGCGGATGAACCACAGCAAGAGAAGATCGAGCTAGAGGGCAATGGCGGATGAACCACAGCAAACGAAGATCGAGCTAGAGGCTTGTAGCTCGGGTTTTTGGGAGAGTATAGAGAGCTATACGTAAGAAGCTGTTGTGGTGCGTTACTGCGTTACAACAACCATGGACAACGCTCTCTCTTAATATTTCTCTATGTTAACCCAAATTTTTGCGTTTGCATCATGGTTCCCAACAACACCAGGGATGCGGTATGCTTGTAAGAAACACGGCACCCCTTTATTCGTTGTTGCCGTTGGATCAGAAATACTCCTAGATAGTAGGAGCTTTATAGTTGTACCAGGTACCAACTATACAAGATATTTTGCATTATAGATCCTTGACAGTGATTACTATATTGAATAGAGCAATCTATGTTGTTTAGAGGAATAATATGCGGTTCTGAAATTAGAATGGCCAATACCAATGGCGACAAGCATTACTTCTGAAAATTACACCGATATAACAAAAAAACAGAGGAAGCTATGCCCAACGAAACGCATCTTGCAAAAAGCTGGAAAGTAGCATCAGTTGCGTGCATGGACATTCTTAACTTCTGACCCGGAAAAGTTGTTGATCTAGGTGCTGACTGATCTACAGATATACTCCTAACTATTGTCAGGATGCCGGAGGTGGTGCCCTGGGGTACCGAGAGAGGCTGGCGCTGACGCCGAGGGTGGCGAACGCGACGAACGCTAGCGCGAGGGAGACGACGCCCCTGTTGCAGTAGAGCCGGTAGAGGCGGCACACGGCGAACCAGCCGCTCGGCTCGTTGCCCCACATGGCCACCGCACCCACCGTCCCGGCGCCCGCCGTCGCCGCCGTCTGCATATTCACCATGAACTGCACGGTACAACAGGATTCAAATTAACATTGTTTAATTAACAGATAAGATGAAGGCAGCTTGTTCACCGAGATGCACGGAATAATTGGCAAAATCATCGATGAATGAATGCATTATCGTACGTACCAGATCGGTGTGGTGCAGCCAGGTTGTGCTGATGAGCCTCTTCACGAAGACCGCCGTCAGCGCCGCGTAGGCGGCGGTGGCGAAGCTCATCGCCACGAACGCACTGCATGCATGGACCGCGAGGCCATCCATCCAAGATATCGATCAGCAACCAACCACGAAATCAATCAAGAAGATAATTAACAAACCGGCGGATGATCGAATTAAGGAAGGAATCTAACTCCACGTACACCCAGACGTCGAACATCCTGAAGGTCGCCTTGACGCCCCATCGGTCCTGGCTGTTGGTGACGACGACCAGCGCGGCGGCGAGCGACGCGGCGGCCGCGAGCGCGCGCAGCGCCACGCTGGACCGGACGTGCGCGATGGTGGCGGCGCGCGTCGGCTCCGCCACCTCCAGCTGCGATTCTAACTCGATGATCGTCATTGTGATCACCGGTCGGGAGAGATGAGGTCGACGTACGGCGTGGTGCGCGCGGCAGCGGTGGTTTTCTGGACTCGGCGTCCGCTGGCGTTATACCTTCGACCTTTTATTTGGTTAGTCTTTCATCCTATAATCTTCTATCTGTCGCCAACTAACTTGCGTAAACGTCATGTACGTAGAAACGTCATGTACGTTTATCTCTTCTTTTCTGCAGATAAATCAGATAGTCAGCCGACATGTACGTAGAAACGTCATCGTCAACGAGCCTACCATTCTGGGCTTGTTTGGAAGCGCTCAAAATCCCGCGGGAAATCGGCCCAATCCATGGCGTCAATCTGGCCCGTGGAACGATTCCCCATCCAACTGGATCGGCCATTTGGGTATCCAATGGGCCGTAGTATCCCCATGCCAGCCCACCGCGACCCCCTCCTTTCCTTTCCACTTTCTTCCCCCGTCTCTCTCTCGCGCGCTCCGGCCCGCCGCCGGCGTCCCACCAGCACGTCGACACCGCCGCCGCAGCAGCCCCCAGTGGCGTGCTATCGGATGTGCTCGGTGATTCTACATGTCCATCGAACTGAAATTGTGTCTTTTGTGTGTGCCACTTGTTCTTACATTTGAGTAAGATATACTAACTTTGACATCGTCGTTGTCTTTTAAATTCAATTTTAAATATTTATTTTATTCAAATTTTTTGATAAATTTTATATATTTTGATATAATTTGATTTATCATTAGAATTATTTAAATCACAACTTAAAATTTTACATATTTAAATAAATTTTTTAAATAATACGAATCATTAAAATTAAATTTAAAAATTAACAACCTCATCTATCAATTAAAAAACAGAGAGAGTATCTCAACTTCCTCTTCCTCATTTCTGGTTCATCATAAATAAAACCTGGATGGAGTTATAGACTTTCTGTTCAACTGAACGTGGGCCGTTGATTTTTTTAATCATGTACTCCTTCTGTTTTTACAAAGTTGTCGCTGTCAAATTTGATTATTTGTTTTATTTAAAAAATTAATTTAATTTTATAAAATTATAAATTGTGATTTAAATAATTTTAATAATAAATTAAATTCTAATATGATATTTATTAAACTTTTTTAAATAAAATAAATAATTAAAATTAACATTAAAAGTTATTAGCGATATCAATTTAAGAATATATAGAGTATTTTTGAACCTCGTAGCGTTAGAAGAGTTGCTGACATTTTTGCCTTCTTGCCCCCACCATAGGGATTTCTCAACCTTGTTAAAGAAGCTACGGCAGGACCAATTTCTGCCTTTCCTTTCTGTCAACCGTACTCTCTCCGGTGAAAGAAAGTCCTTTTCCACGATGACACAGTCTTCAAAGTCTAACTTTGATTCATTTTTTATAAATATATTTATTAAAAAGTAATATATTTATATTTTTATAAAAATATGTTGTAAAACAAATCAAATCATATAATTTTCATATTTTTAAACTAATAAATTTAAACCTTTTTATAATTTATATTCCTAATACTGTTAAAATATTGTCTTAAACAACTTACTTTATTAACCGGAGAGAGTATCATCCTAGATATAGTCCGTTTCCTTTTTCGTCTTGGAACGCTTTTGTGGAACACGCATACTACTTGCTTGACTTGGTATATTAAAACAGAATCTGGATTCTAATCTTTGGTGAACCCAGTCCTTTGTCTTTGGTGCTGTTGAATATAAAATATTTTTGATGTTTTAAAATAATACTACTAGTTTCGAATTTAAAATATTGACACCGTTAATTTTTAACATAAAAAAATTTATTCAAATGTATAAAATTTTATTATTATTTAATTTATTATTAATAAAATTTAAATTATAACTAATAATTTTACACATTAAAACAAATTTTTTAATAAAACAAATGATAAAAATTGATATAAAAATCAACTATGTAAATAATTTAAAACCAGAGAAAGTATAATTTTGTAAATACTTTAATTTTAAAAAGCAAGGAAACGTTACTTTAATACTAGATCTTGTTTTAAATACTATAGTATTGATAAAAGTGCAACCATTTTAATGTTTTAAAAACTCCACTCCTGATCTCATGTTTTGATTGAGACTGACTTATAAAACTAAAGCTCCTTGATAACTTGGTATTAAAAAAACTCATAAACAGGGCCTAAACTGTACAGTTAGTCACGGTAAAAATATTTACACATCTTGCGTTTTTAAAAAATATTTACACATTCTTATTTGCACAGTAGCGGGAGCTGTACATGAGAAGAGGGCATAAACAAACATCAGTTGCTTATGTCAAAGTACTTGGGATCAGCAGGGAAATCATGCTCCACTCGCAGCTGCAAAAGGAAACAGCAAGGAATATTTGATCGTTAGGAATTGCTGTTGGGGCAAACTTAATTAGTAAGCATTACAAGTGTTTCTAAGAAACAATACGGCATAGTTTATCATCGTTTACATATAATAACAGGGTACCAGATTGATGATGGAAGAGATGCAGAGCCATACCTCGCCTTCATCTGCATCTGAGTGCCTTTGAGGAAATACAACTCTCAGATCATTGTAGAGATAGAACTTCCTCTCTTCCTCAGGCACTGGACTGCTGCCGTATGTTGCTGATGACGGACCTGATTTGCACCGTAGCATTGATTTCGAGGATTTCTTTTTGGAGGAGGGGCTTAGAAAACGCAGGTGCAGAGCATAACGAAGCACACGGCCACCGGAACAATCATTGATCTTAGAAGACGAGCAGCATGATTTATTTCCAACTAAGTGAGATTTATCCAGGCAACTATCAGAATCAGTATTGTCCTTATTTCCAGGAGGGCTAGTTTTATTTGGCTCTTTATTAGAGCCATTCTCCGATCGACAACTTTCTGATTCGTCATTTGAATTGCAGTTCTCTTCATTTCCACAGCCTGCAAAGACAAATAGAATTTACATTACTCAAAATCAACAGTTTGGATTAGCCATTGCTTGTATCAGGCTATCAGCTCAATTACATTCAGAACATATAGTTCCCTGCTCTCTAGGTTTACTTCCACATGAGGCTGGCTTGGGCCCGACGTTAACATCACAGGACCTGCTTCCTTCGACTGTATTAGAGGGACAAACAGAGGGACATAGTGTGGCCTTTTGCCGCATGAACGTCTGTCTCGTTCCACAAGAAGAGAAATAGGATGAGATCGGAGAATATAGAAATAAAAGAGCATGCCATTACATTGATAAATGGATAAATTATCCCTCAACAATCAAAGTACGCAATTCTTCTAGAAGGTAATGTGTCCATTGCATGTTTCAATATTACCAGACATGCAGTAAACAATGGAGTTTTCTGCACTGCAGTATTTCAAAAGGTTTGTTTCTTTTCCATTACTCTAGTTGATGATAACCACCTGGTAACTCATGTAATAACAATTTAGTGTATGCTGATGTATTACGCACAGTATAAACTTCAGACTAAGAGGCCCATGCACAAGGCTGAGGTGCGCAAGCAACCAAAGAGCTGGATTTAATACTTAAAGAAGTAATAACGCATTAGCCACAATTTCGTACCTTGGTCCCAGAAGGCATGTCACTCAAGTCATAGTTGCAGAAGAAAGTATGAAGGGGAGTCTTCTCCGGGTTGCTGACAACCTGTCAAAGTTCATTTTAAATTTTTTATCATACAAATAAAACTATACAAAAAACAACAACAATGATAAACAGTAAATCAGGTCCCAGCAGTTAGAAGATAATAATATGGGGAAATCCAAACATGTGAATCTATTTTTTTTAAAAAAAAGAATTGAATTGACAACAGTAAAATTGCTAAACAATAGAAACGTTGTCAATAAATGTCATGAGCAACATTATCAAGATATTAGTGATGCAGATGAGGAAAATGCTTAGTTCTTTGCATAAATAATTTGGAGAATATTTATTCAGATTACAAAAAGAAGTCTATCTAAATACTCAATAGTGTCAAAAGAATAAATTAAATAGCAAATGAGAAATCAAGTTAATATCTTTCTTTGTCTCAGCTCAGCTGTAATGAATTTCATCAAAGCATATGCAGACAAATCTACCGTCAAAAAGAGAACACTAACACTAACACAATAATCAAGTACAAAGGGGATCAAATAAATGATGACCCACGATTTAGAACAACTATTTCATCAAGGAAAAATTGCTTGAATATTTAGTACCAGTTGTATGCGGCCCTTAACAGGGATTCGTATGCGACTCTTTGATGATCGTGAATCATTATTACTGAGGCTTCTTTGGAGCTTTGGGCTTTTGCTGTTATTTACAGGCATCCTCCCCGCAAGATCAATAGAAGAGTAATATAACAAGGAGCTATCTTCATTGATGCTTGTCACTGAGAATGGAAGTTTCTGAGTTGTGGGGAAGAAACTTCCTCCAGTGACATTTAGGACTGCTAAGAAGCCATCAATTGTCTGCATTCAAAGAGATATGAAATCAAACAGTCTATGACTGCTAATCGAGTATATTCTAGTAAGAGAACAAGAAATTGACCTGACTCTCTTTTCCATAAGAATATCGACCAGATAAAAGTGATTCCTCAAATGATCCAACTAGTGACCTCCTCACAAGAAGACTCGGACTGCGAACATAACCAACTCGAGGAGATGTAGGGGCCAAATCAGGATCCCAGTTTTGATACCTTCTCAAAGAACTCCATCTGGGCGTCGTAACATCAAATTCATCATGTAATAAGTTAGTTTCCTCTGACACGTTCTGCATCCTAGTTCCATCAGACCCTCTTGTTTCCTTTAACTCTAGAAAATCATTTTCAAGATCTCTCATTACATGTCTTTGAGATCCTATAAACTTAACTTTGTTCATATATTTGGGACTCAAAGGAGACAAAGAAAGTGGAGAATGTGCTAATTTTGAACTAGGTGCTGCATGGTCATAGTAGAATAAAGACTCCTTGCTCCCTAGTAATGAACCATCAGTAAGTAAATCAGAATTTCTTGTCCTAACATCCCAATCTGGGCCCCAATGGGAGCACCTCATGGTTGGTGAGGCCTGTGTTTTAAAAGAATTGAGGCAGCCAGTGTTTGCCTTTTTACTATCTTGGAAGCCAGAATTACATAGGTTACCGGCTGAATCAGAATGCCTAATGTGAGCATCACCAGAAGAAATATTGAGCACATCACCCTGAAACTGCTTAGGAAGCACCTTTTTCAATGGGGAGAGCAGTCTTTTCCTCGCCTGAAGGTCATGCTGATCATATGGTGAATGACAATTGCCGACGGCTGAATATGAATGGACCATATCTGTCTCTGTTCTTTCAGAAGCTTCAAATCCAATACAATCTGATTTAAAGCCCACAATTCTTCTCGTGGGCATAGCAGGCGCAAGTTTAGGATAAGACCTAGAATGTGTATCTCTCGAATCAATTTTTAGCCCATGGAGGTGTGCATGTTCGCCATCCTCGGAATACCCATTTGACTCAGTCGGGGCATCTAATGCAGTCTTTCTATAAAAATCACCAATCAATGGGTATGAAAGTGCCCCGCTATTTGAGCTTCCTGCAGGAAGCCCATCCAAATCACAGGCACCAAAACGAGGCCTCGACGCAGATGAACAAGATATGGTAGGCGCATCATCAGCGACTGAAGAAACTTGAGGTAAACCCATCACAACCAATCTGTGTTATCCTCACAAAATGAGGAAAACACCACAATGGATTTGCACCTAAAATGTACTTGTCCAACGACAATCACCTTCCGAATTTTGCTTTCATTCCACCAAACATCTAACTGATGCTCCAACAAATCATCAACTGGAACCAATGAATGACCGATCGGAAAAAATACCTTCAGAAATGTAGATCAAACCCATCTGGAGCAAGGATTTCATCATTATTCCAGGACTACTGTGGCAGCCAGAGATGAAGCACAACTTAGAGCCTGAGCACGCAACCAGGAACCGGGGATGAACCATGCCCAGGAGATCACATAACAGACCTGCAGAAGCAAATAGAGCATTACTTTGCCGCACTATACTCAACAGAAGTGATATACTTCCTTAGCTTATAAAGTGGATAGCTGTCAGCTTCTGCTTCATGCATCAGAAATAGCAAGTGAGCTACCAATCAATGATTGCATCAACAACCGCTAAGCAGAAGCGCATCCTATAAAAGTGCAATTTTTCCATTCGAAACTGCACGTAACCAAGACTCCAGACAGTACAGGTTCACCAGATAAAGACATCATCAGTCTAAATGTGACTGAGCCTCAAAATCAGGTTTTTTTTTTTAACGGAACCTCAAAATCAGACTAGCAACTAAGAAAACAGATTATCATAAAAAAAACGCAGCGAAACTCAAATTAAAAAAGGAAATTACAAAAACCAAAGCAAAACACAAGGATAAATCAAGAAAGAAAGCTGCCTACCGGACAAACGAAACCCGAGATATCAACCGCATGGCCACGGAATCGGATTGGGGTAGCCAGCGATTGAACCGCTTCGATCTGATCACAACAACCGTCAATTCGTCAGTTCCCCCTTCTTCTACCCAGCCTCCTCTTCCTCCTCCCCGCCTCTCTCCCTCTCCTTCCCTCTCGTGTGTTCCTCCTGTCTAGCCCCCTTTCCTGTCGCCTCCAATGTTGGCTAAACAATTCTGCAAGCACCCACGCGTCGTAAATGGAGGCGCTAATCGGGTATTTTTAAGGAGGGAAACGGTGGATTAGTGAGACCAGCAGCAGCATCTGGTTGTTTCCAATCCGGCGGAAGTTTGTTTCGGTTTGGCTTGTGTTCTTCTTGTTCGGTGGCTGCTCACGGATAAAGGTCCTCCGCGGTCACCTACCTATCTTGCATATAAGCCCCTCAGAATGATAAATATATTTTACAAATCCATGTTAGAACAGCATGGAGTACTCAGTTTTAAAAAATTGAATCGTATTGAAGTCGTTAGAATACTTCTACGTGAGCATGAACTTATCATGGAATTTGAAAGCTTGTCTAACTAACAAGTATGTTTTCATAGAGCTTGTTTGGTTGCCAGTTGAGGCGCTGCAGATGTTGGTGGGTGTGCCTGCAGCACACAACACAAAAATCACTACATGCAACTTCAATCCTAGCAACTGAACGCACTTCGCATTAAAAGATTTTTCTTTTAAGAAACTAGATTGTTTTGTTTAGAGACCATTCACAGGAGCATGAAATATTAAATTGGATATAAAATTTAAAGGTGATCTATATTGTGACATTTTTAATTTACTACTGCTAGAATGGATCTGTTCGAAAGATTGATAGTTCTAGTCTCAGAAATCTCGTCCTAAAATAATAGGGGCGCGTTCGCTGTGACTTTTTGCAGCTGCGACTGCCGCTGTGCAGCACCGCAGCCGCTGGAAAAAGCAAAAAATGAATAAACTTCTCATCTTCCGAACGGCTGTGCGACCACAGCAACAGAAAAAAAAAACGCTAGTACAAAAATCAGATCCGAAGGGCCCTAGATGCATACATAAAATATCTCATGTGGAAGGACTTGGCCGTAAAAATCATGAGAAAAATAAAAGAATTGAAGCGCGTGGACCCAGCGCCGGCACGGCTCAGATCCGTACTTTCTACTTTTTGCATCGATCCGAAGGATGAAAATAATTGGATGCCGTTCGCATGAACCGGGCCCGTTTTTGGCCTCGAAGCTGCGAATTTCACGAGCTTGGTACACTATGCATCAGTTCGAGGTACTCTTCCCTTCTTTTCGAAAAGATCTATTATGCGATTCGCAAGATCGGCTCGTGTTCCTGTCCTGCACAACCAGCACGTAAGAGGAATCATGCTCCCTCTAACATCTACTTTGCTGGAAGGACCACATATGTGTTTTCTATTCTAGCACGAAACGAATCAAGAAAGGAACACCCAAAATCTCTGTTCGTGGAAATATCAATTTTTTTTTACATAGAATATGTTATTGACACCTTTCCTTCATAAAAAAAATTATAAATCTCCAGGGCCCGCATGATCCACGATTCCAACTGTAACAGATGCAAGGCATGCAGACATCCGACTGCGGCGAAGAGAACAAAGTGGAGACCTCATGGCAGCTCTACAAAATTAGCTCACGCTAGCCGAGTTGGGCACCATTATGCAAAATAAATTTCTGGACATCGAGAATGGAACGGAAGCTAGAAAAAAAACAACAACGGGGGCTCTAAATTAGGCGGTTGCGGCCATCGGTACTGCTCTGTAGCACGCCCGCTTTGCTGCCCGGACGATGTCCTCGACCTGCAAATGTGATAACAGCAATGACAATACTTTTTTGTGAATAAAATGAACTGTTAACCAGAAATCACTACGCAATCTTCGAACAAAAGCGAAAGGAAAGGTTGTTTGGACCTGTGGAACAGCCATCCTCTCAAGATTGGCAGCATATGGCATGGGCACATCAGCCCCAGCAATCCTCTCGACAGGTGCATCAAGATACTCAAAACTGTCTTCTACAACAGCCATGCTGCAAAGACACTACGAGTTAACCCATTACATGGGATGGAAACAACAGAAACAGAAAGCACAATGAGAGGGAGAGACAGACCATATTTCAGCTCCGACTCCGTGTTGTGGGAATCCTTCTTCAACGGTAACCAATCTATTGGTTTTCCTTACAGATGCATTAATAGCAGCTCTATCCAGTGGTCTGATCGAGCGAAGATTGATTACCTGAAGAGTTTAATACAGGGTAAGGAAAGAGCAACGGCATCCACAGGAAAGAAAATATATTCAGCTATATAAGACTCATGTGCAAAAAAAAAAAAAAAAGCAAAAAGAAACTACCTCAGCGCTGATACCCTCCTTGGCCAGTATATCTGCAGCCTGAAAAATGACCATATATGAGAACCTAACCAGAACCATGAACTGGGCAAATTTTCTATGCTATTTCAGTGACAAATCCAACAAATAAATGCAACTTGGTTTCTCAAAAAAAACTACAAATTACAAGAGTATAATTTTAGAAGGGAGTGGTGTATTTTACAGTGATAGAAGGTCTTTGATCAAAACTTACTAGTGGCAGAGAGACAACCTTAGAAGAAAGAAAATGGAAAGCATTGTCCATCTCCCAAAAGCAAGGTACACGTATAACCAAGATGCATACCATTCTAAGTTTCTAACTTACTACTCCCTCCGTCCCAAATTATAAGTCACTCTGGACTCAAAATTTCCCAAATTATAAGTCGTTCTCACTTCCCGAGATAACTTTTTCTCTTCCCAATACATCTCCTAACTTTTTCTCTTCCCAATACATCTCCACTCTATCTCTCTCTCCTCCTCATTTTCAAAACATCCCAACTTTTCCACTTTCCTTAATTCCCGTGCCTGAACCCAAAACGACTTATAAAAAGGGATGGAGGGAGTAATAAATCTAGCAGTCACATACCTGAAGAGCATATCCGACCATCTTGGAGAATGCAGTGATCGTAACATCTTTTCCTTGTCGCTCTATCTACACACACACAAAAAAAGGAAAGAAACGAAATTAATCCAGGCAGTCAATCAACAAATGCTTGATCAAGTTGCACTATTCACTGCAACTACAATAAGAGCATACTTTGGCCTTGCCAATTGGAAGGCAGAAGCTAGAGTCAAGTGCCTCAGCAGAAACGGGAAATGATTCACCATAACTGCAGCAGAATACATGATACCATAAGATATCAACTCAACCATAGAAAAGATAGCAGATTAAGGCAAGATGTTGCATACAGAAGTTCATTTTCCAAGAAAACAACAGGATCTGGATCCCTGATTGCTGCTTTCAGCAAACCTCGAGCATCTTCTGCAGAATATGGAGCGAGAACTTTCAATCCAGGAACATGCGCATACCAAGCTGCAAAGCACTGCATCACAAAGACGGTTAGTGATTCCATAAAAGTAAAACCAAACACCAATCCACATTAAGAGAATAGCTGAATGCCCATAATGTGGTGCATACTATGAGACTTTTAACAGAATAAAGCACTCTAAAAAATAAGCAGAATGAAGGACGCCTCCATGTATTATCACAGTATGGGGATAAACAGCTGTTATGTGCGTCAGGGGGCTGACGCCACCCTAGCCAGTCCCACCTAGGGGCTAAGATCAGCCCCTATTATCCTTTCCCTATTTTCTCTCAATTAGGATAATCTTTCCTTTTATATAGGATCTCTAGTTTGTGGAGGTCCTTTAATTTAGGAGTCGAGTGTATAGGATCAGATCCTTTAATATAGGATCCATAGTTAGCCGTAGAGGCTATAAATAAGTGTAATCAGGGATTGAAGAAATAAAGCAATAGAACAGGAGAAATCTGTTCTGAGGCTTCCCCTGCGATTCCTGCCCTTTGGGGCGCTGTGGTGCTCGTTTTCGCCGTCGGATCAACGATCCTAACAACAGCACTCCTACACATTCAAGAAAAGTAACAACAAAACAGAGCCACAGTTCAGTCAAAAACCTGGGAGTGCTGAGCACCAACTCCTGCAGCAGCACCATTTGGCCCTCTGAAGACGATAGGAACATTTATCTGACCAGCTGACATGTAATTCGACTTGGCAGCTGAATTAATGATGTGATCGATTGCCTGTATATGCAAAAGGTTTGATATAAGGCACTACGGTTCATTCCTGTAACTTTGCTTAGAAGAGAAGAATGTCTCTACCAAAAAAGCATTACTCTTTTCAACCATTAATATAGGTATCCTAATTGATACAACATAATGTTCTTACTAATTTAGCAGAAAATTTCTTTCAAAAAAAAAAAACCATATACTGCCTCCAAACTTTTATTGTTGATGTTGGGACATCGGGATTAGTTCAAAGTGACATGATCCCACTGTACTAAGGTCAACAACAGAAGTTTGGAGGGAGTGACAAATAAGGTAGAAAAACAGTAAATTTCTGGAAATTACAAAAATGCAGCTCAAAAATGGGTATTAAGAACCAAAGACAAGACCATATGAGCAGAACATTTGGAACAAAGCTCAATGCAAGAAAAAAAATGAATTTGCATAGAGATTAGCAGACATGATTAAACATCATTGCAAACTGACCTGCATTGAGAAGTTAAATGTCATGAACTCTACTATAGGTCGAAGACCATGGTAGGCAGCACCGACACCAATGCCAGTAAAGCCAGCCTGAAAAAAAAAACAAAACAGATTCAGTATTAGAACGCGATCACATCAACCTGACAATATTCAAATGTATAATCCAGACCACTTTGCAGGTCAATACCTCAGTGATTGGTGTATCGAGAACCCTATCAGGACCATACTTGTCAAGCAAACCCTTAGATATCTGCAAATAAGACCAACAGCATAAGTATATTGAATTTCTGTTGTCACAGTCCACAGGGTGATAAAAGATACCACAATTCTGAAGAAACTTACTGACCTTGTATGCACCTTGGTACTCCCCAACCTACGACAGAAACAGCAATTATTAGAACAAAAGGAAAAAAATGGGGAGAAACTATACCAAGTTCAGTTACTGGTGGTACCTCTTCTCCCATCAAGAAAACAGAAGGATCTGCAGACATTTCTTCATCCAATGCAGAATTCAATGCTTCCCGCACAGTAATCTGTTAACCCCAAAGAATAGTTGCATAGTCTCAAAGAAATCCACAAGAGAGAAGTATCTCACAACACAAGCATTTCATTTTCTCGGACTAAAAACTAACAGGACATAAAAACTGCAGTAGGCGGTGTCCTGGTGATATCCAGGCATAAACATTTAACCTAGTGCACCTAATTTAGCACAACAGAAGCAGAAATGACACTGGAAACTTAACTACTAGGGTACTATATGTATCCAAAAATATGCAATCACCAAACTCGGCTTATTCCATGAGGGATTAGTTTTTGGCCGGCGTTAAAGTAGTGACAAGACCAGAGCAGAGGAGCAGGTATGATAACAAGTAACAGCATATGAAGATAATCAGGCATGAAAAAACCATTTAGTGTATATGATATAAAAAAAATACACAGCTGTATTGGTTTCCACCTGTAGCATAATAGTGCAAATTATCATTATCATACACATATGCTCTGTCAACCAACCACTTCGATGCCGTGAGCTAACCATTTCTAGGTACAGCTACCATCCAATTAATAAAAATCGACAACAAACACCTGTCATGATTAGCACAAATTTTGTTATCGTATCGTATATTTTCCTCTATTATTAGAATAGCTAAATAAAACTTCCCAACAAGGCGTAACCATCCAACGAACCAAACGCCGTTCCAGGATCCAGCTCAATCACGACAGATTGCCACGGCAGGGCGGAGGCGGCAGGGAGAGGTTCGGCGGAGGAATTCCAGAAACGCTCACCTCCTTGGCGGCCGCGGAGTAGGTCCTCGCCGCCGCAGCGGGGCGGAGCGTCCGCACTAGCTGGCCCAGCACCTGCAACAGAGCGAAACGGATCGCGCGCGGTCAGACCGGTAGCGGATGGTAGATGGGAGGAGGTGCCGACGAGGAGGCGGCAGGGCGCTCACGGATCCGGATCCGAGCCGCCGCCGCGCGACGCCCAGCATCTTGGAATGGAGGCTCGGACGTGGACGAGAGGGAGGAGGAGGAAGGGCAGGGCGTGGAGGGATAGGGGGGGGGGGGGGGGGGGGGGGGGGGGGGGGGGGGGGGGGGGGGGGGGGGGGGGGGGGGGGGGGGGGGGGGGGGGGGGGGGGGGGGGGGGGGGGGGGGGGGGGGGGGGGGGGCGGAGAGACACAGCGGCGGCGGATGGGGTGGGTGGGGAATGGGGAGTGAGATTTTAAATTATCAGTTCTACTCCGTATTCTATTTACAAGAAAGCAAAGGATGTTTTGATATCAGAAAAGAAGAAATCTGTTGTGCAAGAAATGGATCTGAGCTGTGTATGTTTGACAGGAATATCCGTCCCGTTTTATTATTCCTTCCGAATTCTCCGATGGATCCATCTTCCCTTCTTCCATGGAGCACAGGATCCAGATGAGGCAGACGTGATCACCCGGCGCGCCCGAGAGGCAGCCGACGCGTCGTCGTCGTCGACTCGTCGCCTGTCCATTGGAGCCAGCAGGGGCCGCGGGTATTTGTTCCCTCCCCACGATCCGAAACAGTCACTATTTTCTCCTTTTTTTTTCTGGTAAATAAAAAAAAAGAACGTACGTTGCGCCTGGGGTATTGGGGCAGTCTATACGGGAACAGTATACGGGCCAGGCCCTCATACACAACTAAATTGGCGAACGTGCAGTTTATGGGCCGAGCCGGACCATTTCTGATCGCGAGGATGGAGCTACTCTTTTTCCATCCATGTCACGGGCCACGGCCCAAGATCAGGAGCGAACCGCAACCTCTTTCTGATCGAGCGCACGTTCTCTCTCCTGCTGATAAGCCGGGATTTTTTCAACACATGCAATCTCACATTTAACTATCAGAGTCGCCAAATAAATAAATCAATAGATGAAATAAATTTTATAAATATCATTTACCTAACTATTATAACTTTAACTTTACCGTACATCCACTTACAAATTATTTACTCTCTCCTGCTGTCCACTCTGGCACACTCCCACGAGAGCATGCATCGATCACGGCGGGAATTACCCCGCGACCGCGCCGGCGACAGGATGACGACGACGACGCGCTGCCGGTGAGCGCGTTTTCGTTTGTTGCCGACCAACCAGGCCCATGCAAGATGCGGAGGAGTAACGCGTTGGCAGGTGTCCTGTCGACTCGCCGGCAAGACATGCAACTACAGAGCTGGCGCCGCGGCGGCGACAGGTGGCTCTTGATGTATGGGTGGTCACTGCTGACCGGGAATGTAATGTCGTCCCATGGATTGGAGTAATTCTATGTGTCGGTGTCTCACCTTCGTTTTTAGACTCATCGGGGTAGTGGAATTCATGCAGGCAGATGCTTCAATGTGTCAGGAGTCCGTTCCATCGATGGATCCATTCTGATTTTTGCGGGTTTAAATTAAACAAGATTTTTTTTAAAGATCCGATAAAATCTGGTGTTATATTTTGTGCTTCGTTTTGTTGTGTGTGGTGTGATGTGTATAGCCGTATGATGTTGTTCTCTTTTTTTTTTTTCTTCAAATATGCTGTTTGTATCTTTTAAAAATCTGTGAGAGGCACTTTATGCTACTCAAGACAATGCAACGAAAATAGATAGATATGCTATTTTCTCTGAATTTGCTCAAAAAAATATATATTGCTCAAACCAGGATTGAGGAGTGTTAAAGATGGATCACTATACTAACTATGATTAACGAATCGCATATTCCAGTCCTTCCCAGACAATTACTATAATTCAGTCGGCTGAAAGCGACCCGTAAGCGCCCGGAGAGAGCTGGAGCGGGAGACTGGAACACCTTGGAGCTACGAACAGCTAGCCGAAGCTGATAGCCTGTGGACTGACTGATTATTTTTCTACAGAACTTCCAACGGCGTTGCAGGGGATAAGTCCGCTGTTGCAACTTGCAACAATCAGGCTCTGATCTGATATAGCTGCTGATTGTTGCAAGTTAAAATCTGGTGCTGCTAGTATCTTCCGTCCCGCTTAATTGGAGCAGCAGCTGGTGATATTAATTAACGTTAAACAAAGCTTACTGTGTTAATAACAACATAACAGCTAGCTAGGAGTACTAGTAGTATAGTGGTAAGTGCAGTGTTACATGTGCATCACTGAGTGCCATCACTAGCTCGTAGGAGAATATTGGCACCCAGTCCATGCGGAGTGTACGACTGCATCATGTGCTTGTATCACGGGAACGATCATGATCCGTCCGTGAGAAAGAGATTGGACCCCCCCCCCCCCCCACCACCCATGGCGTGACCATGTGTGGGGCTAGCAAGGCAATGCGAATTTAGAGACGACGTCTGATCCAGGGCACAGGCTAGGAAGCAAGGCATGATCTGGAGCATCCATTCATGCAGATCGCCATCACTGGTCCCCAACTTGGCCTCCTTCCTTCCTTCCTTCCTTCTCCAGTTCTCCTCGTCGGTTTCCATCCATTCACGTCGTGGTCAGAGGAATTCCACCCTCATCCGTATACCACTCCTCGTCGCCGTCGCCCACAGCGCGCCCCGCGGCTGCGGCCGAACCGGGAGCGGCCGCGCAATCTCCGGCCGGCCAACCTGCACTCTGCCCGGCCTGAAGAACGACTAGCCGCACCGGTGCCCATCGTCATCACGCACCGATCCATCGCCTGGACGAGCTTTTCCTGCACCGGACAGCGAGGCCGGATCCGCGCGTCGCCGTCGTCGCCGCCAGTGAAAACCACGGCTCGGGAGTCAGGATGCGCTGGGAAGCAGACGGGCATCGCTGGACTCTCTGCAGATCAGTGGTGGCACGAGTGCTCCAGTATTCCTCAGCTGTCTCTGTTGAATAGTTCAGAGAACGCAAGATACAGCGGAGACGGCAACGGTTAGCTCGCTCGCTCGCGACCAAAGATGCAATTTTTGGAATTCGGGGAACTGGGGAGCAGGTGGCTGGTGTCCAGTTCGGTGAGACAGCGATCGCCGCCACTCTTCTGGCTAATAAGAAAGGAGGAAGAACCCTAGCTTCATACAAACACAAATACTTCCTCCGTCCTCAAATATATATGCTTTTCTGAGTTTAATTAAAGTTGAATTTTATCAACTTTACTAATAATATTTAAAAATTTAAATAATTTTTAATATAAATAGTTATATATTATAAAAGTTTGTTTCATAAAGAATTTAATACCATAATCTATATATAATAATATCATTAATTTTGTATTATTAATAGGTAAAGTTAGAGAAGTTTGACTTTGATTAAAGCAAAAAATGCTTATATTTATGACCAGAGATAGTGCTATGATTGAATAACTGGATCCGGATATTCAGCAGATCGGTTAGTGCAAGATCTGTCTGTCCAATAAGAAAGAGGACACGATTAATTAGTGGTAGATTAATGACCTTAATGGAGTTTGGCCCTACTGGCAAGCTAGCTAGTACTCGTACTGATCATGCTAGCAAGCAGCTAGGAGCAACATTTTCTTGCTTGTTTTTCGCAGTGGTCACTGTTGTGATGTGATCCGCGGCGTTTATTATTCAAAGCGAGATCTTGCAGGGATACGCTTGGCTAAGTCAGTGGCTGTCGCTGGACCCACGCACACTCGCACTGATAGATCGAGCTCGACTCTCAAAATTCTTGCACGTTGCAAAGCTGCTTCTCCTCCAACCACCATCCACCACTCGCTCGTCTCTTCGCTTGCAACCCGGCCTTATCCTGTTCTGCGCTTGGTACTAATATCTTCCTGTAATTAAGCTCAGGATCCCAGGGTTTTCAATTTGAATTTTTTTTAAGAATCTTTATATTTTTCCTATGAAATTAAATTTTCTATGAATCTTTTTATAGGAGTATTGTTCATGTGATCACTACATCGTTCTACGTGACTTCACAAGAATCAGTTTAATAATTTTACAGAACAAAAACCTATGATTGATCTCGACGCTAATTAAGCAAAGGAGGAGTTGCAATTGGCAGGTTGATCATCTCGACGCTAATGCGTTGCTGACCCCACGAGACATGTGGGATTAGGTCTTGTGCGGTTATCTTTTTCCAAGCGAACACAATCATTCTTCATTTTATATTTTGGACTTCATCAACAAGATTTTATACTGCAGTTTGAACAACGCAGCAGCAGAGAACTGTGACCGAACAATTTTTTTTTTCTATAATGGCGGTGAGTGGGGCAGTTCTATAATGGCGGTGAATCTTTTATTTACATGGATTTCGAAGAGAAAATGATTTTTTTACCTCATAAAAGATAAAAACACTAAAATAATTAATAATTATTATAATATTTAAATTAGAATAAAATCAACAAGTTATAGAAAGCATGCATGCGACAATTAAGTAAACTAAAATTTTCAGTTTTGGAAATAAACGCATTTGATATATTTGAAAAGTTTTGGAAACAAGTTATAGAAAGCCTCGCTTGTAGAAGAAAAAAAAATTATATGGGCATGAGACACACACGGTATGTTTGTCCGCTGCGGTCGGTATTATAATTCATATTCTATTTTTTTCTTTTAAAAATCGACGGCTCAAATCGATTCGATGTATGTGGCGAAAAAAGAGGAGTTGGCACGGTGTTGAATCTTCAAATGCATTTTTTTCTCGAATAAACAAAATTCAAACTCGATCAGTTTGATCCGACATTCCTGCGTGTACAACAATTGATAAATCGAACGGGTCACATTACTGTCTCCTTGGGCCTAGGAATCTGTTATCACATGATGTTGATATCGAGCTAATTTAATCTTCGACGGCCATTGACACTTCTAGTACGGCTCCATCAATCAGACCTTGATCTCTCCCTTGAATAAATATTACAGAGTTAATAACTAATGATCAAAGACAAGGTACAAATTGACCGTGCAGAGGTCGATCACAGCTTCATCTACTTACAGATAGGTACATACTTAAGCCTCCTTAACCTGAATTTGCTTGTTAATTAGTAATTCATCCGGTGCTTCGCTTCTCTCTAGATTAATAATTAACGATGCATTACATTACATACGAACAGAAAAAAAGAAAAAAAGTGGAAACAAATTTGTGGAAGCAAGCAAGAAAAGGACGCATCAGTTTCATAGGAGTAGTTTCTTCCAGCTGGTCGATCGGCTAAGGCTAGGCTATAGTAGTTCATGCAGCATCAGCCTCTCTTCGAGAGGCGGCAGCAGCAAGCAGCTAGCATCGCTGTACTCGGCCGGCCCTTGTAGCCTTGTGTGGCCGCCGGCCGTTTGTCTAGCTCGCTAGCTAGCTGCTGGCCTCTTCTTCCTGGTCCGAGCCATCCGTGACGCAGCTACTGGCGGACGACGCCGCGGACAGCGACGGTGGCATCGTGTGGCGCTGCGCGGTGCCGTCGCTGGCCGGGACTGCAGCTGGTCGCCTCCTCGGCTGCTGCTGCTGCCGGCTCCTCCGGAAGACCCGGCACACCACCCACTCGCCTTCGGCCTCCGCCAAGCCGCAGCCCTGCGCGATCGACACGACCGACCACCAAATTAGCAAACTGTCAGCAGCGGCACTGATCTAGTACTAGTCGCAAATTAACACAGCATGCACACAGTCCCAGCAACAGCGAGGGCACTGATGATGCCTTGAAGTAATACCAGTACTGAATGGATCAGGATTGCACACGCAGATAGCAGCAGTACTTCACTGTACTAATCGGAGTGATTCACTGTGCTCCAAACACTCGACAGGATTCTCTCATAAAGATGATCGATGACTGCCGCTGCTGATCAGTGCTCCAGTACTGTTGCTGATTATGCAGAGAGCTGCAGATCTGGTGGCACTGAATGAACGCAAGCACCCACAGGACAGGAGCAGCAATTTGATGAACCGCTCTTGATTGCCGCATCTCATTCTCATGCAGCAGTGGGACAGCGAATAAATCGGCGCATACATGTGAACGGTATTCAAGACGATCAGCTCGTGCAGATACTGGTAGATACTCGTATTTGTAGGCTAATCAAGGCGTCAAATTAACTGTACGCAGTTTAATTAGGCTACTGCTAGGAGTACCGAGTTATAAGTACAACCACCTCTCCGCATACCAGCATAAATTTGCAACCACCGGGTGTGGATCCTAATTAAGCTGGAGTATTATTCAGAGCAGATCGTGACAAGTAGTTAAGTCTTGACAGTTCGCTGTTTATGCGATCGAGACGCTCCTCCTTGATGAGCGGAGGAGTTTATGCCACCTGCCTCCTACCGAGCTCTCACTCGTCACTGTCGTGTGATGGTTCCATTGGAACAACAACGTCTATGTACAAAGCCAAACAATTAAGCAAGAATTCTACCCCGATTAATTAGTCTGTAAATTAATACTAGAGAAAGTTCTTCAGCTAGAGAAGGTTGCCAGTTTATGAAGAACACAAATCATTCATGGTTTTCAATTTGTTATGCTAGCATCCGTCATGCCAGTTTGATTAGGTAGGAAAGCTACAAAATGGATGCGTCAAAGAAAACAGCTTTACAGTCGACGCTCCACTGTGACTCGGTCTACGGCTAACTTTCACTATTAGTCTCCCTATCAGCTTACTGCTAGAGAGATGGGTTTGCCGTCCATGTCAAGCTTAATCCCTCAATCACTTTTGTTCAGTCTCAAACGAAAGATGATTAGCTTATACATGTTTAAACATGTGGAATAAGATCAACCTACAAGGACATGACTGCAGTTACTAATGACCTAATTAGAACCTAAAAAAAGTTACTGCTACTACTTAGCAATGACCAAATTAATTATCGTTTTAACCTAACTTGGAGTGGCTTTGAACTGCGAGCTAGCGAGAACAGTTGCAAAGTATCGATCGAACAAACACACGGGGCAACACGACGAGCAAACAACGCCAAACAAGAGCAAGCGATGTCGGGTAAGGTAAGAAAGATCGAGGCGGCGGTTCTCACATTCTTGTGCAGCAGCGCTGTGGCGAGCCGGTACTCGTGCATGACCCAGCCGGTCGTCAGGCCGGCCGCCGCCGACGCCTGCTTGTTGGTCGACTTCTTCCCCCGGCGCCGGGGAGCGAAAGCCAGCGCCCTCTTGGCCCCGACGAGGAGGCTCCCGCCGCACGGCCGGGGCAGGACCACCGGCCTCTCCTTCCCCTCCGGCTTCCACCGCCCGCTCGCGGGCATGGCACCGCCGGTCTTGGCGCGTAGGCGATCGACGCCCGCTGCCGGCCTGATCGCGAAGAAGTACTTCTCCCCGTCACTCGAGCCTGAAAAATTGCAAGTTTTTTTTATCAGTGCCACGATAGGACAGTAGGCCGGGTGTCATGAACAATTGCTGGATGTGATGTTGAGACGATCGAAAACATTTGAGTACTCGTAGGACTTTCGAAGCGTTGTGGCGTGCGTGTATAGTACCAGGGATGTCCCATGGGTCGAGACCGTAGAGGTCCCGGACGACGGTGATGACGTCGGCGGCGGGGAGCGGCACGCCGAGCGCCTTGCGGCGGAGGTACTGCAGCACCAGCTCCTCGTCCGTCGGCTTGAACCGGAACCCCGGCGGCAGCTGCCGCAGCGTCGCCACGCCGCCGGCGTGCCTCACTAGCACCGGCGCCCTCTCCATGCTTGTTGCTCGCAGTCACAGCAATCGACTAGCTAGAGCTTGCTCTCGCTAGTGTTAATTAAGGAAGTTTCTGCAGTGCAAAGTTCAGCTAGCTGGTGAAGGCAGGTCGCAGCTTCTGCTCAGTCAGTGAGCGTAGAGCGGCGAGCAGGAGGCGCGCATCTGCTCCGCGGCGTCCATGGAGAGAGAGAGAGAGAGAGATGTGCGGGGGTGCCTGGTTCGGCTTTGAGGAGGAGGTGGGGGAAAAGGGGGCCGGCTTTATAGCATCTGAGGTGGCTTGAAGCGCACTCCATCCTGTGTCTGTCTGCGTGGCCACGCCGAATTCGATGCCTTCTCCGACCTGACAAGCCCGCCCAGCCGGAGCCAAGTCCATCGCGTCGCCGGCATCATAAATTCGTTCCAGAAATTCCACGGAATTTACTTCTTATTGCTTCCACTTCACCTACGTGAAACAGTCCACATGTTTTTTTTATTTCGCAACTGGATTCTTTACCATACTGTCCGACACTGCCTGATCACTAAATAGGTTGGCCTAGCGTTCATCAGGCAGGCTACCCCCCGCCCCCTTTTTCCTCTTTGCAGCCGATCGATGATCCATCGATAAATAATCATTCACCAGTTTTGACGGGAGCACTTGGTTCAGTTTTGTGAGTGATGGAACTCAGCGGTTTGGCACAATTTCGTTAAGTTCTTCCCATCTAAAAGCTAACAGCCTGCTAGGAATTGCAGTACATCACATGACCTCGATCTTGTCGTGCTTATCAACCTCAGATGTCAATTCCACGCTAATTGGTTACATGAACTGTGGGCTGGTCCTCACAAAGCTGCATGTTAATTTTTTGTTAATCTGTTCATGATCACTTTTTAAAATTTCTTGCTATGATCCCAATCTCCAATCATACCTGAAATGCGTCAAGCTATAGTACTCTCCCTCGAATCTGAGCTTGCTTAACAGCCATGGTTTTCGCCAATCTGTCCGGCAGATCCGGAGCTAGTGTTCTTCCTGCTGTCATCCGCCATGAACCAACAACTGCCCTCCATGACCGTGCAGCACCTCCGAATAATTTAACGAGAGGATCGACGGAACCGTGCAAGCTACTAGCATCAAAGGTGTTCTGATCAATCTGCGGTTGGTTGGTTGGTCTTCTTCGTTTTCGTCTCCGCCTTTGGCGCTTCGCTTTGCTGGAGCTGCAACTGCTGCATGCATGCCTTCTCTCTTTCGTGCGAGCACCCGCCTTTCTTTTTGGCGCCAAAGATCTTTGGTTGGGCGTGGGGCCGTGCAGGCTGTAGGGCACGGCAATGGCATCTTTGGGGTTAAAAAAACCCTGCAACTGTACAAAGCTTATATGCTTATTCAATCTGTGATCGGCAGGCCGTGCATGTTGCTGTTCCAAAGAGGTTACTGCATAAAGGAAAGAAAAAACCATTCTGATCTGCAGTGTACTTCCTCCGTTTTTAAATTGATGTCATTTGTCTTATTTAAAAAATCTTGATACATATCGTATATTTTATTATAATTTGATTTATTATTAGAATTATTTAAATCACAACTTAAAATTTTACACATTTAAACTAATTTTTTAAATAAGACAAATAGTTAAAGTTAATGTTAAAAGTCAACGACGATATCAATTTAAAAACGGAGGGAGTTCATCAGGGAGCAGTGGTGTGTCAAACATGCTCATGATCAAGAAACGTTGCCATCTTTTATTTTCGAAAGACAGAAACGTTACCATCTAAGATTAGTACTATACAAGTAAGATGAAACTCTCCAGTTTGTCACTGGTTACCTGTCCACCTTAAGCAACCAACTTACTGTTTTATATGCGAGATGTAGACGTTTTGGGACGAACTGGTATATCATAATAAGCTACTTTACATCAGATTATGTGATCTTCAAGCAATTTGATTGCCATTTTTATGAAACACAGGGTGAGTGAGATCGACTTGTGCGGTTGCACCAAGCTGATAGATCACCTCATTGCTCTGTCGATGACACATGAAGAATGGCATCAGCCACATTTCACATGCTGGCAAGCAAGTGAACAGGTTCGACCATTGGCCCAGTTGTCACAGTTAAGGTGACAGTTTAATGTTGTTTTCGGAGTAACTCCAACAAGCTACTACATTCATAGACTTGTAGCTGTTCTGGATTAGTAGAAATTTTCCTTGCATGACATCGGTTGCTTTAGCATGTTCGTTACTGATATCAAAGCGTCCATAACTTGCCATCGATGAACATCACTGGTTCATATAGCTAGATAGTTATATTAACCTAGTAATAAAACCGCGTCTAAATTCAGAAAGGGACGTCATCAGGCAGTGACTGATAGGAATTGTTCAGAAAGGACTATGAGAGATGTTTTTCGCGTACAAGTGGCGTAATCTTTGCTGAGGCCTAAGATCATATTTTTCTACAGCTAGTAACTTCTTCCTCTTCACCTCTTGGACCCACGAACTCCTTTTCATTGCGTGGTTAATTTGATTTCTTACTTTGAAATGATGCAACCACAAGATCTTTGCCCATTGTCAACGAATTATCTCCGATTGACAAGTGTCGTTCTAAAATATTGTGCCGTTGCTCTTTAATATACGGATCAAAAGCATCTTTCTGATATGATTCACTGAACCAAAGATGTCTCTCAGTCACCAAATGTGTTTCCATAATGTTTTTTTGAAAACCTGTTTCCATAATGCACTTTTGAGTGTTCAAGTGTTATATTGAGAGAGAGAGAGAGAGAGAGAGAGAGAGGCAAATCCTACTGATTACATATTTAATACAGGAAAAACAGTGTTACAGAAAATCATATAATCTACATAATATATCAACACATGTTTAATGTTTTCCAGTAGGCATTTGATAGTACAGGTTTATCAGCAAAAACTCATAGCACAAGAACTTAAAGCAAGAGACAGGAAAGGCCAAGGAAACAAAGGGATGATGGCATGCTTACACCAGATCCACCTCAACACCACAAACCATGCCATGGAAGCTTGCTTGCACTCACTCGCCAGAGAGACAGACGGACGACAGTGACGCCGAGCAACAGCTAGTGGTGCCGGCGGCGTACTAGTGACCGGTGAGGCCCACCACCCCTTCTTCACCACACGACCACGAGTTGGGTTTGGTTCTTGATGAATGATGATGTGCTCTTCCTCCCTCCCTCCGTTTTTATATTTAACTTGAAAAAAAGGATATGCTTTTTGCAAAAAAAAAAGAAAAAAGAAAAAAGAAGAAGAAGTGGTGTATTTATTGTGTTCCTGATTGGAGGAAAAAGGGGTCCAATCATTGGCTGCTTATATTATCTCCTGTGGCCCGGCTCACTGGAAAACCAGATCGCAGGATTGCTCTGATGATGACTCAAACTAAGGAGTGCTGACTGTACTCCAAACATAAGTTAAACCATGTTCTAAAATTTGGATAAATTTTGCTGCAAGTTGAGTGGTCATGAAGTTTTTCAGCATCAGGGGCCCTAAATCATGCCATGGAAATGTCCTTGTGTTAGCTTTCTAAGTACTATAAGAGCAGCAAACAGCAACCTTTGTGCTGCTTAAAATGACCACATGGAACAATCAAGCCAGCATCAGATTCTTTTCACAAGATCACAAAACTGTCGGGGAATTACATAGCTATGGTTAACTTTTCACACAGACTGATTCTTGGCCATGAACAGCAGAATTTGGCAATTTCCTGCGTAAAAAAATGAATGGCTGAATGCACTGAAGAAAACGAATGGCCTCAGCTAAGAAAAGGTTTCCTCTGTTTCTCACCCCCTCACGCTACCATGCCGGTTCCAAACATAATCCATCACGCAAATGACGGCACCAAAGACAGCAAATTACAGCATCATCGGTCTCGAGCACCAGGAATCCAAGGAAAAGTAGCAGGTAAGTAATTTACGACATATATACGATTCCCTTCATCGATGGATCGTTGCAGTTTCACACGCACAAAGGTCACTCGCCTTTTATGGGAAATTGCCGTGCTGCAAAGCATTCTTCCTCCCTCTGCTGCTACCCATTGTTTATCTGAAGAGGCCTCATGGTGTCCAGGGCAGAGACATTTGGATTTAATTTACTTTTAAGTCACATGTCATGTTGAAATGAAAGATGAACACAGGTTGGATTACAGGCCAAGCAACGCATATTAGTTTTAACCAATAGGGCGACGCATGCTAAGCATGCGCTGATAACTCCTCAGCTCGTTAATTATATTACTACTCGTTCTAGCTGGATGTTAGACTTGTATATTGTAGCAGGGCCTTTGGCCACGTACACTCTGATCACGTAATTAGCTCAGCTAATACTAGATGGTATGTATTTGGACACTGTCAAATAAGGGATTCATGAACTTGGAAACGGCAAAATCAAGATCCAATGACCTTAGATTGTGTAGAACGAAGAGGCGATGCGAACGAAGCAAAGAAAAGATCTGTGGCAAGTGCTCACGTAAACGATTCGAAGAGTGCAGACTGCAAACTCCTATTCGTTCTCTGCAACTGAAATTGCGGCCGCTTTTGGCTCATCCCATGTGAATCATACACGGAGGCAAAGCAAGGACAGCAGAAACTTTTCTCTTCTTTTTCTTCCCCTTCTTTTAACAATAATAAAAAAGAAAAGGTTGAGCTCTGAAATCAATGAGAAGCAGGGCGTAGCGCAGGCCAACGCAGCGTTCGATTGGATTGGTCAAAGGGATTGCTGGAGAGAAAGTAGAGCTGGAGAGAAAGTTCAGTTATCTTTTCAACTAGGCCTTTCTTCAAGCCCTTTCTCTTGGCCAGTTGCCACATTCTTTGCCCTGCTCTAGAGTCTATTGTGACCTGTTAAATCTTCTTATATCTATCTCACTGTACTTTTTATCCTTTTTCTTAAACTATTCAAGAAGCAAGCAACAACAAAAATGCAATGTTTTTGTTATTTAAAAGGCCAACTTTTTGAAATACATACAGGCTGAATATATGCTGTCCTGAAGATCCTAGGAGGCTGACCTATAAAATCTGGCTATGTACTACTGTATTAACATTTTGTGTTCCAGTTCAGGCCGACTTATTATTAAGACAGTTGGAAAGCACAGACAGAGATTCCTCTCCGCCGCTGAGTGCTGCTGCTTGGTGTGATTCTCGTGGCCTTACAAAATAGACCGAGACGACCAAGTTTCCTTCTGCTAACACGGTTTATGCAGAAAACTGAAGATCTTCTCTAACTAACCGATCAGCCCTGTGGAAATATTAGGCTCTCTTTGAGTCTAACAACTTTGCGACAGAGTCAATTGGGAAACGCCAGAAGCTATTAGCACTACTTTGCTTGATGCGGTACAAAGTAATCTAGCTAGTCCTGTGTTCTGTCTCAGTGCTTGCAGGTGTAAAGGATGAACTACATTGCCTACTACTAACAAATCGTTTAATCTTAGTGCCCAACAAACAAATAAAGTCACCTAATCTTAGTTAGGACTCGGAGATTTTTTTTTTTTTTACTTTCAATAGAAAATAATTCTTTCTTGAACAGAAAAAACAAGAAGATATACCAGCCAATTTGTCATGCACGGTCAACATAGAGCTTAGCTAACCAGGGACCAGGTTCGGCAAGGCAGCCTTTTTCTTCACGCAGGAGGTGAGCTCCTGACTCAACCTGTCCCTAACAACGGTGTCACTATTTGATTTCAGCGCACCGTCGAAAGAACAAGGGTCAAACGTTTTTAAAATGTTCTTCTCAGCTTTTACACACGAAAAGGATACTTTTGTAATTAGGCCACGACCTTAAAATATGCTTAAGATACCGTATCCTTCTGACCCACCTTATCAGAACTGGTTTATGCTTGGAATATGTAAACTGCAATCTTCCTCCCACGGGTCAACTGGAGAACATATATAAGGCTCCGCACCATCTTTACCGAATCTTCGCCTTTGAACAGCTCAATGAAACCAAAACAAGTGAGTTTTCTTTCTGGGATATCTTCATAAGCGAGGATCTGGAGTTTGATTTCAGATACGAGTAATAAATTAGCTGTGGCGAAGAAGGGCGCAAGACTGAATGCATTTGAACAGATTTCAGCTCACGAATAAATGGGGACAGGGTTAGGCAGAAGTTGGACTGGCCAAGCAACATGTCTCCTTCAGCATTTGAGGCGAGCACCATCACCGGGCAGCTACGCAGTGTTGTTGTCAGGGCCGATAAATTGTGACCATGGTTGACAGCACTAGGCAGGTGGCGAAACAAAGCAGCAATGGATTCTCATTTGGCATAATACAGGAGTAGTACATGGTTTGGACGCCTTGAAGCTAGGTTGGACCACTGAGAACATCTGGATACGCGATCTTGTATGCAGGGCTAATAACGGAATCAGGAGGGTTTAGTTTGATTTCAACAGGTCCAATCAATCAAAATTAGTGTGATGGGATGTCACTCTGCTGCCTGTTTTTCCTTAAACAGAAAGCAAAACCTCAAATCATGCATAAATCAAGGAAGGAAGTAAGCAAGCTACCTCCAAAGGGGCCTTAGCGTTTCCCCCATGAGAAGCCACCTCCAGCTCTACCAGAGCCTCAAGCTATCAGCAATGTGACGTAGCGGCAAGGCGATTCCGCGTCACAATTCTGCAACGTGTTTACCCACGGACACCATCGCAGTGTGAACATCAGAATCGACCACCCAAATTAGTGAAAGCTAAAGCCTAGAAATGTAGAGCCTTTTGTTCAAAGCGTGATGCGCCATCGCATTTGCAGCAGCAGCACCCCACGAGGGAGCCCTTTTCAGGCCGCTTTCTTGGCCCCCATAGACGACTGTCAGTGGCTTTTGAGTGGGGATGAAGATGCACTCTTGACTGACTAATCTTCTCCTGCGTGCCAAGTTGCTCCAAGTCAGCAGTGTGTTTTTGAGAGCTCGAATGACTGAAGGAGCCAAACAAAGAGACCACTGCGAGACAAGGATCAGAAACATACTGTATGCAATACATGAAAATTGCTCAAGTGCAAAACCTATTAAAAGAAAGAACATGCATATTCTGCTAATTTCCCATTTGGGATGAAACATACATCTTGTCTGTTTTGCAAACTCAAGCTGGAAGCACGAAACAGGTAACACATGTAGAATACTGGAAAACAGCTCACGTGCTTGATTGAAGCCTTAGAAAACAATAGTAAAAATTTAAACCTAATTATATTCTCTCAGCTTGGTATGGCATCACATTTCAACAGTTGTACTAGTATACTAGCAGAACATCGTATTTTCAAGTGAGATAGGAGAGATGGATGCAATTCTAGTTCCTTTGACAAATGCTGGACATCAAGCACACGCAAGCAAGCAACAATTACTACAATTACTAAGTCTCAGGAAATGGGATACATCCCAGTACACAAAGTGTCTTACAAGTTTTGACTACATGCCTCGTAAGACGATAGCTGTAGCTAAGGTAATTCATGCTCACTACCAAGCACCGACACAGCACAACACAATTAGTAGTAACAGTATGACATAATACAACACCCCAAAGGTGAATAGCATACATCTTTCCCACACGAGGTAAACTGATGAGATGCAGCTACGTGCATAGCATACATCAGTCGCTGCGGGCAGGAGACTCATCAGCAGACCTGGAGCGGGATCCTGGAGGAGATCCTGAGTACTGCCTGGGAGACCTAGAGTGTGGAGGGGATCCATCGCTGCCAAGTGGGGGTGACCTCCTGCGGGCAAAAACCATGGTCAGAGTTTTTGATATGCGATTAGAATATTAGTACTTGACAGGGCATTTTCTGAGATTACCAGGTATGCAACAAAAATGTACCCTGTAACTCACTGGCCACAGGTGTAACATTGACAGGCTACCAGCCAGCCATCTCTTGTTACAATATCATATGATCCAGTCTACACTCCATGGTTGAGGTTTATGACAAACGAAACTAATTTTTGGGTGATAAACAGCTCCCTTAAGCAATTAAAGCACAACTAGAACACTCTAGTAACCTAATTCCACCAAAAAGATTTTCAGCAACAGGCTGTTTCTTGTAGCAACCAATTGCTATTATTTTACCGAACTGAAACTTATGTGAATAACAGCAAGCAAGGAAATGTTCAAGGGATGCATGATGAGATCAAAACTGGCATTGGCATATTTTTTTCCCCCAAAGCACAGGAGAGCTGCTCTTCGACATTGGAATATCTATTAGGTGTATGCAGATGTATATAGTAGCCAAGAAACACAACAACTTACTTCTCATATGCATCATCTCCACTGGCTGGAGAATAGGATCTTCGCTTTATATCTTCATCAAGCTCTTTTGGGTGACGCCGGGGAGGAGATGCGTGATGTGACTCTTTTCTTCGTGGGGAGACAGAATAGTCATCCCGGCGTCTTAGTGCAGGAGAGTATGACCTTGACCGGGGCCTTCCCCGGTAACGAGGAGAACGAGAACGAGACCGCCCTGTATGAAACATGAGAGGTTAATCTGAAAGCAATCTAAAAGTTTCAAAAGCATAATTCTATAAAAAAAAAACTGCAGCTGTCGCCTTAAATGCAAGTTAAATCTAAATTAGGTATGTACGCAGGTTCAACGAGTAAAAGTGAATACAATGTGGGCTTTATCAAATCTCAATTTTAGAAAGCAGCAATGGTAAAAAGGGTATTGCACATTTTAAGTATAAATGAATCGAATCTTATGCAAGAGTAAAATATAAGAAATTACCATAGTACGAAGAACGGCGCCCTTCATGGCCAGAATAACCCCTGTATAGAAATAACAATAATTCAATAAGCATAAATCAAAAGGAAGTAGAAAATGTATACTGCAATGATAATGCCAGACCTCACTCTAGCTCTACTGCGCATTTCTTCTGGTCGTTTTCGTGACTGTGCAGCAAGGACAACAGTTATTTCACGACCAAAAAATACTTGGCGGTTCATATGATACTGAGCCTCCGAGGCATCATAGGGATCGACAAATTCCACAAATGCAAATCCTCGAGGTTCCCTGCATATATTGCTTTGACATTAGAAAAGAGAACGAAAATTGATGAAATGGCAAAAAAGGGGGTTAAAAGTGTTCAAAGATATTGTCTATCCATCATGTTACCATGGCCCTTCAAATTTCAGCGTGCTGTTTATGTTTCTCGATGAAGCACAATTGACAACTTACTAATACTTCCATCAAAGGGAAAGCAAGGGCCGCAAAAAACAGTTAGGCGTCCAAGCTCTAGTATCTCAGTTTCTTGTATAATAATGGCTAAACATGGCGACCTTCGTAAAGAATGTCTCCACACAATCACTCGCTTCAAGTTCCCCGATGTATGAAAAGTGACAAAAGTACTTGAAATCAACTTCACTTCATTTTATCTTCTCATATACTTGGCATGTCTCCTATCTTCTCTTCGTGAAATTATTTTTCTCAAATGTATCAAATCTTGTCTTCATAGAAGAACTTCATTCAGACAAGACTATCTTGCCAAACAAATGAACTGTTAGTAGTGCTAAAAAGCATTCCTTGATAACTCAAGACTTTTCAACCCTCAGAATCAATAAAGAAAGAAAATAAAACGTAACTCACTCAGGACAACAAAAGCAAAGTACAGATTTAACACATCATATTGATAGGAGCTGATCCATGTTATTATACAAAAAATAAGAGTGCTTAATAGTGTTGCTATATGCATGACACATGGCCTGAGACGGAACCTAAAAGATACTTTGGCTGCCTCAACACTGGTTATATTCTGATTTAATTCATAGTTTGAAAAGCTTGATGCAATCACAACTTACAAAAGCATCCAGACCATCTACAGTTTTCACCATATAGTAAAACAAAAGCAAAATTGTTTGTATCCAAGACACCAGAGTAGGTATTCAATAATGCTTACCCACTGTAATAGTCCTTTGGAATGTAAACATCCCGGACAGGACCAAACCTTTCAAAAGGAACTCGAAGCTCCTCCGGTCTTCAAAAGAGGATAAAAGTTTAGGTCAATAACTTGTGGGGCAAAAAGATATTTGCTTCTTTCTTGACAGAAATATGGTCCTGGTCATAAGACTGAAATCGTGACATGATAAACAGGCCCGAGTTATGCACCTGACGCTTAATGGGATGTTGCGGACCAAAAGACTACATGAACCCTGCTCCTTTCGGCCGCCATATCCCCTCCTGGGCGGAGGGCTTCTTCCTCTGCCACCATAGCTCCTCCTCGGAGGACTACGGTATGGAGGGCTGTACCTCCTCATAATTCTACAGAAAACACAAAAAAGTTACAACAAATGTTAAATAAAAGAACACCGACAGAATCAATTATATTAACTAGCTTATCATAGCGGAGTTTATTTGAAGAAATAAGGGCCAGAAAGCATGTCACAGCAGTAGAAAAGCATAAGAGGCATACCATTTTGATGCACAAGCTCATCAGAAAAGTGAGAAAGACTAAATAATTCAATTACTTCAATGAATGAAAGTGATTTAAGATTCATCAGGTTAGACCATGAACAGGATGAATCATGTAAGCTACAGAAGTTTATGTTGTCGAGCATTTCCGTTGAAACTGCGTTGACATGTATGTTCGTCCGGAACTATAGATCCAACGCACAATAACCCAGCAAAGGATCATGCATCACTTCATCAGTCAACAAGAGTGATGTTCTCCACGCAATCACTCTCACAGCCTCTAATCATGGCGTTACGGCACGTAAGAGAATTTTGGGTCCGTAGAATAGCCCGAGCTGAGCACAACAGCAGCCCTAGCCCCTACAGGTCCGCGACAGCGACACCTAGAAGATGGCTTCGTCACAGCGTAGCTGGCGAACTAAGCCGCTGCGCAGATCTAAGCGGGACGAGCAGGCCTAGAGCCTTCTGCGCCTAGCCGCACGAGCGCGCAGCAAGCGCCTGGAGAGGAGTTGACCAGGCAGCCGGGTAGGGTTAGAGTTCCTTACCAATCCGAGTCACCGCTCCGCCGGGAGCAGGCTGAGGAGGACGCGGAGCGGGAAGGAGGCCGGCCGGCCGGCCTGGATCTGGCGGCGTCGCGGGGAAGCCGCGAGCAGGTTCGCCCCTCCCTCACTCCCGAAAATGAAATCTCCTTTTCAGAGGAAGATCAGACGATGTCGTGATGTCGGAGTCGGAGACGGCGTGGCCTTTGAAGTCTCGGTCGCTGGCCCTGTGGATGGGCTCGAGTACAGCCAATGCCTTATTGGGCTGAAATGCGAGAAGGCACAGCTCTGATAGAGAGCGGTAAGGCCCAACAAAGCTTTGAACCTAGAAAGGCCGTGGGCCGAAATGTATGTGCAGTACAGACCAAAGGGGATGTCCGCAGGGGACAGTGGAGTAGCAGCAATACAGGGGATAAGAAATGGGTTGACGCATGCAAGTCAGTGGAGTAGCTACTGGAAGTAATTGACACATGATTTAAAATTTTACATGCCTGTGTACTTCGATTTGTGACGGAATGTACTGACTACCCACGTGTGACAAACTACAATCTTGTCGATTTTCGACAATATCACTGATGTACATGTAGGTGAGAATATGTTAAGTCTATCTTGGAACAACACTACGACCCATGGTCGGCAGTACAAGAAATGGGTTGAGTATGCGAAGAATCCTCAGTATAGTGTGTGCATTAGTGTATACAGTGCAACATCTAACCTATCAAAGTGGTGCTAAATCAATGCATGTTTCTGAACAATCAGCTGAAGATGAAAGCCTGCCAAATGCTTGAATGTGGGACTAGTATGCAACTTCAGTGTGGTTGCTCAATCAGTTCAGGTATAAGCCGTAGCAAGAACCCCAACTGCTGCTGCGAGAAGGCCTGATGCTTCGATCCGTCCATGCTGCCAACGCCGCCGCCTAACGAGCTCTGACTCAGAGGCTGTCTACTGAAATCTGCCACAGCTTTCGAGATCTCCTCCACCATATCGACAATGACGCCATTTACACCCATCAGGTACTGGAGGTAAACAGCCTCCGGCACATTGCTATATGTGCAACCATGAAATTAGAAAGGTCATAACATAGTCGTGGCAAAGTGAAAGTAGTCGACTATAGAACAATAAAGATATAAATGTATTGCTTACTTGAGCTGCCCATATGTGAGAAATGCAAGATTTGATTCTTGTGCTCTGAAGACTGCAGAGGGGTTCTTGAAAACCCCCCTCACTTCTGACACAATCCCGTGCAAGTCATAGTCTAGGCATACCCGGATGGCCTCATCAAGTGAGTTCCTTCTTGAATCTTTGTGTTTCGCTGTCCCTCCTTCAGTCAAGAAAAGTACCTAATATGGAAAATAGGAAAGGGATGCACATGATAACTCTTCAGGTTGCATAGCAACAATTTTTCTAGCCAGTAATTTTATTGCACATTATAGTTGCAGGAAAAAGTAAAGCTATCTATAACCAAAATTAAGAAAAGTATTCGTTTGAACTATAATGTACCGAAATGAATGCAGAAACCTAAGTACGATCCACTGTGAATCACTGACTATTTGACACGCCAAATACTTCAAGATATTCCTAGTTCCTGCAAGATGTAACCTTTTCCTTGTCTTCCTTCCTTTCTCTCCTTCAATTTTTTTTTGAAACATCGTATAATTAGTTGACAAGTGGACTACTGGAAAAAGCTGAGGCAAGCATATTACAATCAGATTGCACTTCAAATAGTTGATGTTTTAACATCATGTTTGAAAATTTGACTATGAAAGAATTCTACCATGTGGTAGTGCTGCATACCAGTCAATGCAACCTACCCTACTACAAAATTTGGTAAATGGTACAGATGAAAAACACGTTAGTTTTCAAAGCATACTTACAGGGTATAAGCTTTGGAGTTCCCTCATCACCTGTGCACCATCAGGGTGAAAAGTTGAGAAAAAGACTGGCCTGTTGCTAGCATACTGAAAAACAACCTGCCAAAACCATCCAACAGAAATTACGGAGATCAGTCATAACCTTTGTGTGCTGAAATTACTGTAAATATTCTGAGAAAAAAGTAATTGATAGTCTACTAAGTTCTATGTTAAGAAGGGAAACAAGCTTCACTTGCAATATAGCTCGAAGTGCACGCTCAAGGTCCTTCCTGTGATAGATAATGTTGTCATCAAACTTAAGCTCAATGTTGAATCCCAGCCGTGGACTGACAAACTCAAAAACCTGTTGCAATGTGCAAAGAGAATCATCTTCTTCTGTACTCCAATTAAGTATTCTACCGTCTCCAGTCCGCCTAAATAAAGGCTTGGAGACCTGAAAGGCAGTACATGCGGTAGTTAGCATTTTAACCATGTATCTATGGACTGTACAAAAAAAAATCTGACAGTAAAATATGGTAAAGCCTTGAAGGCACCTTGCTAGAATCTTTTTGTTGCCCATAAGAAAGGAATTCTTCTAGGACAAGATCAGTTACACGCCTTTCATATATGGCCTCCTAAACACCTTGCAATTATTATCAGTTTCAACTAAATAGTTCTTCCTACATGAGCTGAATATGATAATGTATAGATAGAATTGAATAAACAGAATGGGACAAATGAACATACTGTTCCCTGTGTTAGGATGAAGTCGTCATGGAATACTATTGGGTAACCATCTTTTGTAACCTGTAACCAAAAGGGAGACAAGCATAGCCAATCAGAGAGTTGCTGTGCGTGCATAATTAGCCAATCAGCTGTACTAAACTCCAGAACCTCAAAAAGATATCCAACAACGAGACCTATGCTTACCTCCTACTGCTCAATATTTATTAGACATATTCTGAATAAGAATGTAGTCTGTATAATCAGTTATAAAATAAAAAACATAATACCGATTTTGGTTGGGGGGGGGGGGGGGGGCAATTGTTTAAACTGAGACACTTCTAATGTGGTAAATATTGACAGTTACATTATGCAGAACTTTAGAAAGTTCATCAATAATTACTGCCTTGGTGCATTGTAATTACGCTATCGGGAAACAATCAAACAACTTCACTTCAGATGCACATGCACGATTTTTTTGCATATACTGTATCCCGTTAGCCAAAGTAGTACACATATGTGAATAGTACGCTGCAGCTATACAAATAAGACCCAAGTTGCACACGGATATTGTTCATGAGAGGTCCCGGCTACCTAGATGCAACCAATAGAGCCCACATTTCTTGATCAACCACGCTACCTTCCAACTTGTCCTGCAAGTTGCAATGCCATGGTGTGCTCCAGGTCCGCAACCCGATTCCAACTTCAAACTAGTAGTAGCATCGATGAGATTGAGAAACACGCACCTGGACATCGAACTCGACGAAGGCGACGGCGGCGTGCGCGGCGGCTCGGTCGAACGAGAGCAGCGTGTTCTCCCGCTCCTTCGCAGCTCCGACCCGCGCGTCGGGCGGCGCGCCCACCGCGTTCATGCCCATCCCGCGGTGGCCCCCCACCGCCATCCCCCGCTCCCCCAGCACGAACGCTAGCGCTCCCTCCCGCCTCCGGCCGGTCGGCGCCGCAGCCGACGCCGGAGAGGAAGCGCACGCCGCGATCCGGCAGAGCGCCGCCGCGCGGGTCGCCGCCGGGAGCGACATCCCGTCCTGACTTTTCCGCGAAGCGGGCTCCCCTTTTCCTGATTGGGCACGAACCGCGCGACAGGTGGCCGGCCGACACGATTTCGAATATTTTTAGACCTCGCAGCCGCCGCCACCGGCGGGGAAAGAGACGCGCGGAATGTGCCGCCGTGGCGGGAGTTTATTCGAAAGGATATTCTGTTTGGACAAAACGAATATTCTGTCTGGTGGCTCCGTGGCGGCCCAGCTTGATGATGGGCTGGAAAATCGAAATTCATGTTAGTAGTTTGGGCCGGTTAATCAGTTGGCTGGTCCAAGTTGTTGAATTCAGCCCACGGAAGAACTGGGACCGGCGGCACTTGTGGTCACTTCGTACGCTTTCTTGTGATCCGGTGGTTGATATCCTGAAGCCTCTTGACAGGCAGGATGAGGTGGCGACATGAATTTATAGCTTTGATTTGACTTGGTTATGTCTTTCATTTGATTAGGCGATGCTTGTTTAATTTCTGAATACGTTTGCTGCGCTATACTGTGGATGTTGAATTCTGAATGTGTCTAGCTGTTATAGATGACGATGACTAGAGGTAGATTTGATTAAATGCTCATTTAACTTGGACGATTTACCAGCTAGATATATGGAGCTTAGGTTTCCCTGCTTGACTGATCCCACTCATTTCATACTGATTTTCCCTTTTTTTTAAAAAAAAATAATTTCTTGCTTATCTGTGTACCTTGCGTGATATAGTAAGTCTTAACCATACAACGGGATGTTATGTTCTTTTCTGTTGCCTATTGCTCTTGGCTTCTTGCTGTCAATTTGTTGTACTAGACCATTTGTTGCTGGCGCACGATTCATCTTGTTTGCTGCTCAAGATTTTCAAATTCAGTATTATCAGACATGTATGATATACTTAGTTTTTTTTCTTCTACATGTGCATATGATTGACCTGTTTTCATTCGAATGCTATAAGTGTGTCATATCTCTATTAGCCACAAGAGACAGAACTCCAAAGTGAAACACCCCGCATTTATTTATTTGTTGTGCTTGATAGACCCAACAATTCAACTGTTTTCTTATTCTGATATGAGAAATTTCTAACAGTCCCATTTCAAGTTTGTGCCCAAATTTCTTATCCACACGACAAGAAGCAGGTCCATTGATTGTCTCTCTGACTTCTGTTTGCTGTTCAAGATTTTTAGCATGTTTGTTATCTTCCGTACACAAGTAAAGTATTATTCTTACATGAATGAAATTCTGTAACATGCTTAAAAAAAAAAACTGTAACATTGCAGCAAGAGCAGCAGAAGGCGATGGTGGACGAGATGGTTGCCAAGCTAACAAGCGTGTGCTGGGACAAATGCATCACCAGCACTCCAGGAAGCAAGTTCAGCTCTGGAGAAACAACCTGCCTTACCAACTGCGCCCAGAGGGTATCTTGACATAAGCATGCTGATTGCCAAGCGGTTCGAGACGCAGTGAAGTGCTGGCTCCCAAAATTGCTGACTTCGTCAAATGTTATAATTTCGTCTGAATGTCTTTGAACACTTGAATGTCAGTGAATTTCCTGGAAGAACAGTATTGTAATTCCAAATGTCTAGAAGAAGAATTGAATCCAGTGCTGATCTTGTTATGTTTTCCTATGCCCATCTCAGAAAACTTTGTATTTTTTATGTACCGTTCAAAGTTGTGGTGAAGCTGATGATTATATGTTCACTTTGTTCTGCTTATTGCACCTCTGTTACATACCTTGCTCCCTTGGATGTATCTATCTATTCCTTCAAAGTTTCAAGCTCTATGACCTGAAGAACTGATCATCTTCGATACTCAGGAATCAGGACTCGGAGCTTTTATCTTCTGATCCTACACCTCAGGCTACCCAGCAGTCAGCAGTCGGGAATCAGTGGTTTATGGGCCTAGCGGGCAAATGGTCACAACATTGGCAATCTGAGCACCCAACTGGGCCCATATCAAATCACAACATTCGCAATCTGAGCGCCCAACAGGGCCCATATCAAGCGCCGCACTGTCCAGATAGTTCGGCCTCTGAAACGAATCCCCCTCACCTCTACAGCATAAACCCTTATCCCCTCCGCCGCCTACCGCCATCTCCTCTGCCTCGTACCCTAGGGTTTCTGCCACCATGTTGTCGGCGTCTCGCGCGCTCCTCTCCCGAGCGGCGCTCTCACCGCTGCACGCGGCAGCCTCCCGCCGCGTCCCGCTCCTCCTCCGTCCGCTCGCCGCGGCCGCGACCCTTCTCCCGGTGGCGGCCGGTACGGCCCGCGGGACGATGCGGTGCTACGCCACCCAGCCGGCGACCTCCTCGCTGCGGGACTCGTCCCCCAGTTGGAGCAACAGGCCGCCAAAGGAGACGATCCTTCTCGACGGGTGCGACTTCGAGCACTGGCTCGTAGTCATGGAGCCGCCGCCCGGCGACCCCGCTAACCCTGATCCCACCCGGGAAGAGATCATCGACAGCTACATCAAGACCCTCGCCCAGGTCCTCGGCAGGTATATATTGCCTGATTCATTTCATTCCAGCTTCTCCTGTCTAGTTTATTGTTGGAATTGTTGTGCTCTGATGTGTAATATCAATGCGTAGTGGAGTGGTATTTGAGGCTTATTAGATTTGATATCATATTGGTGTGAATGAGTCTAAGCAATCGCGGTGTTTAGAACGGGAAATGGATTATTGTCTTTTGTCAAGTTCGTCTTTAACGTAACTTCTGTTGCACGAAGCAACCTTATTAGTTGTTTCTGTCCGGTGTGAGCACTGAGCAGTTCTGTAAATTTTGAATGGTATGCTCTGCTAGCTTTTGGTGTGTGGTGAATCCTATCTTCTCAAGTAGAGGTGTGGGGAAATAGTTGTAGTTAGGTCCATCTGTTCTTGCGTGGTGAGGCTCTTGTGATGTTTGACATGGTATGTTGCTGAAAATACCCGTGATTATCAATTGATAGAAATACAGCGCTTCTAGCCAGTTTGTACCTATAGTACCTGCATCTAAAACCAATTCTATGTTTCAGTGAGGAAGAAGCGAGGATGAAGATATACTCAGTGTCAACACGTCATTACTTTGCTTTTGGTGCTCTTGTATCTGAGGAACTTTCTTACAAACTTAAAGGTATGTTCTCATGATGTGACCAGGTGGAATATTGCTCATGTATTCACTGGATCTTATGGATCTTATTTGTGCAGAGCTGCCCAAGGTCCGCTGGGTCCTTCCGGATTCATACTTGGATGTGAAAAATAAGGACTACGGAGGTAAGGGTTAATTTCCTATTAGTCATTATTCTTTTCGTGTGGTTCTGCCATCATTCTGACTGGCTTATATCCTGTTTTATGTTCCCGTTGTTCATATTGACTATGTTGGCTCTTTGTTAGATATGGTAATAGAAATTAAAATTGAGCAGCTCGGGTTGTCATGTTCTGGACCAGATATATTTGATGCAACAGCTGGCATGTGTCTTGGAAATTTTTTTCTTTCCTTTATTTAATTGACTTGCCAGTTATGTGCCCACTATGTTCTTCTATGGCCTTAAAAGGACAGCTGCTCTTAAGGGGTAGATAAGCTAATGTCTTTAACTCCTGCAGCTTTTATCCGGTTACCTAGGATGATTTAATCTTGTGAGCGTCATCAAGAAACACCAAGATAAATTCAGCATCCTATTTGGCATAGCAGTTAACTTTGAATCCTTTGGTTGGCTGGTTTTATGGGATGATTCAGGTTTCCATTTTTGTGTTACCCGTGGAAGTGCAAACTTATTGTTTGAGCTTCATCATATTTATAATTTTTTATTTGAAGCATTTTTCTTTCTGTGACAATAAGTAACAAACTGACCTCTACATGTTTTTGTACCTTATTACTTTCTGTTTCAGGTGAACCTTTCATAAATGGGGAAGCTGTTCCTTATGATCCTAAATACCATGAGGAGTGGGTTAGAAACAATGCTCGTGCCAATGAAAGATCTCGGCGCAATGACAGGCCCCGCAACTTTGACAGGTCAAGGAACTTTGAGAGGAGGAGAGAGAACATGCAGAACTTCCAGAACAGGGATGCGCCTCCTGGGCAAGGTTTTAACGGCCCACCACCACCTGGCCAGGGCCCGATGCCACCCCGTGAAGGTCCCCCAATGCAGCATGGTCAGGGCATGCCTCTGCCACCACCACCGCCTGGTGGCCCACCAAACTACCAGCCACAAATGCCAAACCCACAGGCAGGCTACAACCCTGGTGCTAACTACCAGCAAGGTCCTCCTGCCTACCAAGGTGGACCCCCGGGGTACCAAGGTGGAAACCAAGGTTACCCAGGGAACCCAGGCCCAGCTTACCCCGGCACCAACCCTGGATACCAAGGTGGTGCGCCAGGTTACCAAGGCCCCCCGTACCAAGGAGGCAACCCCAACGCACCCCCCTACCAAGGTGGTGGCAATCCTGGCTACAGTGGTGGTGCACCTGGCTACCCAGGTCAGGGAGGCAACCAGAACTACCAATAAGTTGTAATGGCCACGAGTATGGTATCTTTCACCGTTAAAGTAGTCTTGTGGAACAACTGGTGTGTAATATAAATCGAACTCTTGTTGCCCTCAGATCTTTATGGATTGTCCATGTATCATCCTAATAATTGTATAACGCTCAAAGTTCAATTTTGTCGCTTGGGTTGGATGATTGTGCTATCCTGTGGATTATAACTTTTTGATCATGTGTAAGTGATGTTTGGAGAATATTGCTATACTAGAGGCAGCCATCTGCTTCCTAGCTGTTCTGCGATTGATGGTGGGTGGTAGGGAGGTGGAGATGTCACCCGGTGATAATTAGATTGTTGTGATTGAGCTGAAAATCTGAAATATTGAGGTATGCTGTGGCAGTTGGTGATCATCGGCCGCGCGGCGGTGCTGGGCTTGCGGTACCAGAGGTAGGGCCCTTTCTGGATACTGCTGAAGACGCCACCGACATTCGGGTACTGGTGAACGACGCAAATGCATGGTCAGAAAAGAATGTAGTCGATCGATTGTGTCATGCCTAATGTCTGAAGCAGAAATTTCAAATTTCTCTTTTTTTTTACTATTTATCTTATTAAAAAAATTAAAATATTTATTTTATTATGAATCGATTTATTATTAGAAGTATTTTAAATTTGATTTGTTTTTTTTTGTATTTTTAATTTTTTTAATAAAATAAATAGTTAAACGTTGATTTTAATAAAACGAAGAAAGTATCAATTTACCATGATGTTATGAATCATTGGTGAAGAGTCCGTAGCACCGTAGCAGAAACATGCGACGGCGCCGAGGGCGAGGACGAAAGAGGCTCATCTCTATATATGAATTCTGGCACACTTTCTCAGCCTCCCATTGTGCCACGTCGCCCTATTCCCATCCGGCCACGTCGCCCGCCTCTACC
>BCLH01002648.1:0-42480 GCA_001602315.1 Zoysia pacifica
GTCTCATCCTGTCTAGACGCACGTACGTACGATCCCAGCATTTTCCCCTAGAAAATACGTACAGAGAGCATCTCGCCATCACACGAGACGATGTCACATCCGACTAAAAATTTGATGGGGACACGGTCACCAGGCGGCAGGTGCATCATCCGGTGGGCACAGCGCCGGTGTTGCCGGACCTTTATCCACCGCTGGCCCGTGCGTGGCGCCACCGACGATGATCAGTTGATCACCCACCGCCCACCGTTTGATCTCTGCTTGCCTGGAAAACCGGCACGGCCGTCGCCTCTGCTGGCCTCCACTTGTGTCTTGGCCGCCCAAACGAACCAATGGTTACTTAACCATATTGTTAAGCATCTAATTATTGATTGTTCTCTAATCAGTACCCGGCATGTGGGCGAAGGAACCTGGCGCGCAGCTGGCCGGTCGGCGCCTGCGACACTCAGCTAGCACTACTCTATATAAGCACTGGATGCCCTGCACCTTTGGAAACATAGGCACAGGCAGCTTCGAATCCCTTCTTCTTCCGAGCACCACCACTTGCATATATCGTGTGGTGAGCCGCTGCTCCATTTCGCCACATGGGCCAGTCGTGGCACGAGAACAAGCACGGCAGTGACGGCGCCATGGACGAGTGCTTCGACCGTGCCCACGGTCTCGACCAGGCCGCGAGTCGTCTTTCTTCGGAGGCCGACGTCGACGGGACGATCCTGATCATGGAGCTGCTGGAGGAGCTGCCGCCCTCGGACCTGGACCTGGAAGCGGCCGGCGACGTTGACAACCGGCTGAGCCATGTCATCCGGTCGCTCGAGGCCGAGATCGGTGGCTCGGTGATGGGTGCTGACGGTGCGAGCACGGCCGGACCGTCGAGCGAGGGAGAGGGTGGGTTTGTTGAGGACATGTTGTTGGACCTCGGCGCCGGCGGCTATGAAGCTGGGTCGTTTGGGTTCTGGATGCCGGAGGCGCCGTTGGTGATGGGGCATGTTGCCGAGGGTTGGTATTTGTATGCTGACGTCTGTGAGGGTACCATGGTAGGGTGTATGGATCCGCAATATCAGTATGTGGAGGAAGTGTATAGTCCCTTGTGGGAATAATTGGGGAAAAGATATTCCATGTTTGTTTTCTGGCAGAAAATTGTTGAATGTAGTTTCAAGAATTTGTTAAACAAGTCACTCGGCAAACCAAATTAAGGTGGAAAAATTATAAGTGTGGATTTTATGGGTTTTCTTTCCCACTTCCGAAGTTTGGTCAACTGAGCACAAATGGTACTACTATTTTCTCCGTTCAATTTTATTTGTCGTTCTCGTTCCGGGCACATGAATTAAAAAGTGAAAAGATACTATACATACGAAACAGGAAGGTGATGAATAGAAATAAAGAAAAGAGAAAGTGTATTGAAAAAGAAAAATAAGTATTGAGAAGTAAAAGCGACAAGTATTTGAGAATAAATTTTAAATATTTCAATGACAAATAGAAGTGAAAGAGAGAGAAGATCATCATATCAAGAGATCACCATGTTTCAAAACATTACATTTATTTGGTTCCTATTTACTCTTTTTGCAATTTTCATAAATTCAAAAGGAACTATCCTAGTAATAAATTTCAGGGGGTACGAACCAAGTATATGCCTTAGTTGTTTACTTCCATGTGAGATAAGGTAGTGACAAGTCAAATATGAAGCTGAGTCGGATTTGCAAAACTTCTATATCTCACCAGATTGTGAAGTACAGACAACTAAACTCTAAAAAGTTTTAGAAGCTTGTACATACTATCTCTGTCTAAATTTGGATAAGATCAATTTTTTTTTACTTCTACCAATAGTATCTAAAAAATTACATAATTTTTAATATAAAAATATAATTTTTATGAAAATTTATTTAATGATGAATTAAAAATATAATTTTTACATATAAAATATTGTTAATTATATATTATTAGTGGTTAAAGTGATAAAAGTTTGACTTTGACTAAATTTAAAAATGCTTATATTTTGAAACGGAAAAAGTATATACATGCTTCGTTTTCTCAAAGGAGGCCATCTAGGCGGAACTAAGCAAGCAATTTAATTTAAGACTAATCATGCAGTTTTAAACAACATTATTTAGAGAATGGAGGGAGGACCTAATTTCAGTTCAATCAAAGTGGACTCCAAACTAGGTGATGCACAGCTGGACTAACACACCGGCAAACCCCGCGATACGTGCGTCTCCAGTCGTGCGATATCTCTGAAACAAGTGGGAATACGCCAGTTGACATTGAGCTAAACCGCAACGTACACTAATCAGGTGACGACTACTCTCAAGCACATCACTAAACAGTGTCAATCAAGTTCCGTCCGACTGAATCAGTTGAACAATTAAGAAGATCTGATGGGAACACGATCACCTGACGGCAGGTTCATCATCTGGTGACGCTGTCTGATCGATCGAGAGGCTGAAACGTTCGATGCCAGCGTAGACAACGCCGGTCCTGCCGGATCTTGTCGACCGGCCGCCGGCAGGTCGCACCCTTCGCCGCGCCGGCCGGTCGCCGTCGCGCGCTTTCTCTCTGTCCAGGAACCTACCGGCGCCCGGCTACTCCTTTTGATCTGCTTACCTGGAAAACCGGTGCAGCCGCCCCACTTGGCCACTCAAAACTGTAATAATGACGTTGGATTAAGAATCCATTGTCACTCTAATCACGCGATCAAGTTGCACGTTGGAAGGAACCTTCTTCTGATTAACAACTAACTAGTCGAAGGTTTATTAAAAATGGCAGTACTGGCAGGCCTCCTATACATAAGCTCCCAAACATCTTCCCATTTGGTCACCAAGTCTTCTTCCAAATCTTCCCAACACCAGTTGCAGTTGCGCCACTGTTTTCTTGGCTGCCCTGGGCGAGTTACACCATACACATATCTGCTATGGCGCAGCTGCGGAACCTGAGAGCAGGAGGCGGCTACGCCACGGAGGAAGAGCGCCAGCCGCGGAGGAAGAGCGCCGTGGACGACCTTTCCGAGCTCGACGGAGCGCTCTTGGCAGAGCTGATGGAGGACCTGCCTCCCTCTGCCCTGCAGGTAGACGACGCCGGCGACCGGCTGAACCATGTCGTCCGGTCGCTTGAGGCCGAGATCGTCGATGGTGGCAAAGCGGCAGAGGCGATGGCCCACTGCGACGAGCTTGAGATCGGCGCGCCGAGTCACGACGGCGGCGGCAGGCTTGAGGACGTGCTGATGCTGTCGGAGATTGACGATTATGAAGGTGCATTGCCCTGGCCTGAGGCGCCCCCCTTGGTGGATGGTTGGTACGTGTACATGGATGAGTCTGAAGGTAGCATTGCACTGAATGAGGCAGTGGATCATCAGTACTATAATGCAGAGAGCTCTGCTGAGCAAGTGTATATCCGCTTGTGGGATTGATGTTTAGAAAAGGTTTATTAATATATAGCTTGCATTTTTTATCGGAAGAAAGTGTAAACATTGTCAACGGAAGAAACACGAGAAACTGATGAATCCAAATTGTTTTGTTTTTTACTAGAGTAATTTCATATAATTGTTTACGTACATAGGTACATCGGGTTTGATCTCAACGAGAGATTCGACATTTTGAAATTCCAATCGTTGGGCTTCCACAATTTAACAATCGAGCTACTACATGTTATCCACACGGAATATTAAATCGTCGCAGGTACCACAAAGGTCCTAAATATTCGATTTTTTTTTTTGCAATGGACCCCTCTATTTTTAAATTATTATCATCAGAATAATAATTTTTGAATCGAATGGAGTATTTTCTCCAAAATCTTGATATGATAACTATCGGACGGGCCGAGCGAGCAAAGGCCCACCAGAAGAGTAGAGCGTGATCAATGCCTTTTTTGGGCTCGATTATTCAGGCTGGGCTCAACTGGCGATCTGCAGTGTTTGGGCTGACTAAAACGGCAGGGTGATGGGCTTCTGACGTACTCATGTGGCCTCCTGCAGTTTCTAATTTCTGTCTTGGACCCTGGCCAGGTGGACCCTTTTTTTTTTTATTACCCAAAGGTACTTCGCAGGTTAACTGTCTCCCTTGATCTCTCATACCAGATGTTTAACCGTGGGAACTAAAAGCAAAGCATGTGCTCCTGAGTGCCAGCTGAAAGCAGGCCTCTCGTGCTGCTGCATCATCTCGCTAGCTCTAAGCCTCTAACCGGCCGGCACCTGGCCGCCGCCTTTTTGCCTTTTTTCGTAGTGCGTCGTCGTGGGGTTTGCACTGACGTGCAGTAGCGCGAAGGAGCCGTGCGGTTGCGTTTGCATGCTGCAGTAAAGCGACCGCTTGTCTGCGTAGTACAGCAGAACTCCTAGATCTGTCCGGTCATAATTTTTTTCCTATGAAATCCTGAAAAAAAACTTAGACGGCACTACAAAATTAAGCAATAAAACCTACAGCAAATCGGCGTTTTGTGATGAAAAAACTTGGTCATGCATCACCGCGCACTGTTTTCTGACCGCTCGCTTTTTTTCCCTCTCTTCTTCAAAGCAGATCAGGATCATACATTAAGGGTATGTTTGTATCTATTTATGAGAGAAGCATTTACTAGAAATTAATCTGATTATTCTTATCAAGAAAATTTTATTGATTATCATTTTTTATTCTTATAGTTCAAGTATGTAAATTCACTTACTAGAAAATGAGATTATCGTCGAAATAAATAAAATGTTTGTGTAAAATTCTTATTTATTTTCACCAATAAAATCACTTATAAATGAAAACAAACAGCGCATATATAAAAGCATAGCTTAGTGCTCTATAAAGCGCTCTGCCCACCTAAAGAGGCCTGGACGCAAAGTCATCACTGGTGACTCACCACGCTACCAACAGCAAGCCGGAATAGATAGATGGAGTAACAAAGATAATAAAGAAAGAAAAAGATGAACGCCTTAAAAAACAAACAAAGCAAGAAAGAGATGGGCTACTATCTAATCACACTCACCGCCCAGGGCCAGTCACCACGCACGCTCTACACCACTGTAGTACTAGCAGACCAAGCAGGAAAGGGAAGGCAAAGCGGCCGGCCCGCTTGCTGCTTAGCCCACCGGACCCGATCCGAACGTTCAAAAAGCCGTTTCCTTCCCTCCTCGCTCCTTCCCCCAACCCCACCGCCGCCGCCTTTGCTTCGCCCCCTCCCCCCTCGTTGAGCACTGCCCCACCCACACCAATCCCCACGCCGCGAACGATCAAAAAAGCAGCAGGGGGAGATCGATCTCGGAAAAGCGAAAGCCGCCGCCCGCCCCCCTCGATCCGTGGCCAAAGCGGAAAAGCTTAGCAGCGAAGGCGAAAGCCAAAGCCGAGCAGCAGCGCCCGCGCGATAAAAAGCCGCGCGATCGCGATCGCGATGGCGCTCTCGCTGCTGCGCGCCTCCTCCTCCTCCACTACCACACTTCCTCCTCCTCGGCGTCACCGCGATGGAGCTGGAGATCGTGGAGGTGGGCCCGTCGAGCCGCCCGTTCCGTTACGTCTCGCGCCCGCCGCCTCCACCCCTTCCTCCTCCGCCTCCGCCCCCACCCCCACCCCCGCCTCCGGGGATGATGGGAGGGCCGACGAGCAGCGCGGGCGTGTTAGGCGCGGAGGAGGCGGCGGCGGCGCACCAGCAGCAGCAGCAGCACGGGTTCGACAGCGAGAAGGTCCCGCAGACGCTGCTCGCGGAGGTCCGCCCCTTCCTCCGCGTCGCCAACAAGGTCCAGGACGAGTCCCCGCGCGTCGCCTACCTCTGTAAGTCCTCGCGACGCTTCCTCCCCACTCTTACTTTCCTTCCACGCGGCCGCACCAGCGCGCTCGACGTGCTTGCGGAAATGCCCGGCGACGAACCAGCTGCCGGTGATGGCGGGAGCTTCCCGCCGCGCGGTGGATTTCAAACTCCTGCATGGACGGACGTCGTTCTCGTTTTGATTCTGATTCTTCCGGAACTGGAGTCTGAGTCAAGGGACCAGCTACAACCTACAACTACAAGATTCCATTCCATGTGGTTTTGACGACAGCTCCTTTTTTTGGGAATATTCTGTCGACTTCTATTATCCTATATCCTATATTTTGGAGTCAGTTCTCAGTGCTTGAGCATCTGCGGATTGTGAGTGGTATTATTTTGAACATTTCACTGTGGAGAAGTGGGTGTTTGCCTGTTCGGTGGTTTCAGAGCACATCATCGTCTGGGGCTGGAAAGGAATATTCTGGAACTCTTCTTTGTCAGAAAGAGTAATATGGCACGGAGGCAGATTTGCTTATTTCAAACTCGAAGGCTGATAATAAGCAACCTATCAAGTTTCTCCTGATCTAAATAATCTCTGCTTGCTTAGAATTAGAGTTTCTTACGTCAGTGTGCAAGTCAGAACACCTCAATATCTGCTGCAGTGGATCAGTTGTCCCCATCAGGAGGTACTAATCATCCTAATGTTACATGATCAGTTAAGAGCTTAGCGGGGAACTGTTCGCTCAGGAAGCACAATCAGCACTTACGCCACTCTTGGAATAAAAGATGGAAGATGACTGTCATGAAGCAACATGAACCATGCCTAGAAGACTTTCTTCATAGTGCGGCAGATATTTACAACAGGTTTTCTTTTTCCAGGTCGATTCCATGCTTTTGAAAAGGCTCACTTGATGGATCCACGTTCAACAGGGAGGGGTGTTCGGCAATTCAAAACCACACTTCTTCAAAGACTTGAGCAGGTGTATATACCATTCAGATGGACTACATGCGTACAAGGCATTTACTTTTTGACAGGTTTTCTGTGACAAAAGTTCAAGGGTCACATATGTATATTTATACTTATTGGCTTTAATTGTAAACAGGATGAGAATAGCACCAAATCCAAGAGGACGCAAAAAAATGACGCTCGAGAGATTAAATCATTCTATGAAAAGTAAGATTATGTCGCAACTCAGGACGTAGATCACTCTCTTATGCAACACTGTCAAACTCCTAACTCTGAAACTAAATGGTTTTGTCCCTCTACTCTGGATATTCTTTAACAGGAAAAAGCAAGCCAATGAACACGACCTCGTACCTGTCCTAGCAGAAGTGCTGAGGGCTCTACTCATTGGAACTGGCTTGGAGGTTTGACAAAATGATATTCTTTTCCCATGCTGTTGTTTTCTATGTAACGCTTTCATAAAACTGCAGAGCCTTGTTGCCATTGAAGATTATGCGGACAGATCAGGCTTACTCCGATATAACATTCTTCCACTCCATCCTAGATCAAGCCAAAAACCAATCATGCTTCTGCCAGAGGTTTGCCTCTTTTTACAAAGTCAAACTTCCATGTAATTCAAGCAGTACATGCTGTTTTCGTTAAAATTAGTAAGCTTGAAATTTGCACTTCGAGCAGCAGATTTTGTTGTTAATTATAAGAATTAGCTTGCATACATTTAGTCATAATTTACTCTTACACAGATAAAAGTTGCAAAGTCCGCGGTGTTTAATGTACGTGGCCTTCCTTCAGCTAACAATAACATCAAGGATGAAAAATATCATACAGATATCCTTCGATGGTTGCAAAGTTGGTTTGGATTCCAGGTAGATTATAGTTGTGTAACTCTTTCTGTATTGCTAAGATTAGTATCATTGTATTTCCTCTTGAATCACAGCTACATAATTTGCCATTTTCTCTCTCTTTGATTAGAAAGGAAACGTTGCCAATCAAAGGGAGCATCTTATTCTTTTGCTTGCAAATATGCATGCTCGATTGAGTCCCAAGCCATCGTCTGCTCCAATGGTACCAGAATGATTAATTCTTTATATCTATCTTTAACGGGAATTTCTTCTTCATAGATCTCTTTATAGCTTGATGACAGAGCAGTGGATGAATTATTGGCAAAAACATTAGAGAACTATGTGAACTGGTGCAAATTTTTGGGACGAATAAGCAACATATGGTAAAATTATGCAGTTCTATGACCTTTATAGACTTCACTGAAATTAATTGAAAAGCCGCTCAAGTTAGTTTTGTGAAGTATTGTCTTATTTGCACTACAAAATGTTATGTTGCACATTCAGGTTGCCCTCTGTGAAGCAGGAAATTCAACAATATAAACTTCTGTACATAGCTCTATACCTTCTTATATGGGGAGAAGCATCAAATTTACGACTTATGCCAGAATGCTTATGCTACATTTTTCATCATGTAAGTAAAATACTATGCCTTTGATAATTTTTCATGCTTCTGCAATATTAATGATTTAGATCACACATTGCTCAAATCCTCGAATCTTAACTATGGTATGGATGTTAAGATGTAACCATCATATTGTACAGTTGGACAGTTGCATATATGGTCAGTATTTCCAATTCTTTTCTAGTTAAAATTTTATGGTTGGTTAGCCTATGCCTTTCGTATCTTTCTTAAACATATGAACTATAACCAATTTCTTAGCAAATATACATAAAAGTAAAATAGATCATCTGGATTCTACTTGAGACTGGCCCAAAGTGGACCTGAAAAGATAATCACTCTTCTTATTTCAGATGTCATATGAGCTGTATGGAGTGCTCTCTGGATCTGTCAGTTTAATTTCTGGCGAGAAAGTCCGACCTGCATATGTAGGAGACGAGGAATCATTTCTTAACAATGTAGTGACACCAATTTACAAAGTTATATACGAGGTTCACAACATTATAGTTTCAGCCTTAAATTTCACAACAGCTTTGAAGTTTTTTGTAAATGATGGTCTCTTTCCCTTTCTAATGAAGGAGGCCCTGAAGAACAAGGATGGAGTAGCTGATCATTCAACATGGAGGAACTATGACGATCTCAATGAATTCTTTTGGTTAGTACTACAATATCTTGCTTATAGCATTAGCTACAAAAGTGTACTAAATATTCTGCAATGCAGGTCTACTGATTGCTTTAAGATTGGTTGGCCTATGCGCCCCAACAATGATTTCTTTTGCACATCAAGTGCACAGAAGGACTCTCAGGTTTAGTTTGAGAAAGAGTTGTTTTTTGCTACATATATCTTATTTTTCTATTTTATTTCTGTGTGGTCACCTTATATCTTCTATTTCTTTCTTGTAGCATTACTCACTTGCAAAGTAAAACATCTTTATATATTATCACACTCCCCACCCCCCAAGCCACCCCAGCACCGGCGAAGCCACAGCTCAGCCAGTCAGGGTCATGGCCCTCCCTTGTTGACACAGTTTTTTGAATAATCTAAATCATAATTCTTAGTGTGTCTAGAAAATGTTGACACGGTAAATTTATCAATTAGTTTTTGCTGCTTCGGCTAGTTGGCTCCGTTTTGCATTCTTTTACTGGCTCCGCCACTGTACCCCGAACATGTTTTCTTTTTACATAAATACAGTAAGGGAAACCCCTACTGGAATTCAGATATGTTGCGATAAGTGTTCTCTTTGTAACAGTTTTTCTTATCATGTCCAGTCCCCATCTGTTGGAGGAGCACCGCACCCCCTACAAAGATGCACTGTAAGTAATAATCACATGACCTTGGGTTTCATTTTTAATTTAGAGATACGACTAGACTGGTTTGTTCATTGATTTGGAGTTCTATTCCTTCAGCATCCTCATACCAATATATGAAGATGGTAGTAATTGACGTGTCTTTCATTAAGCACCCGAATGTTTCATCTATGATCTGTCCCTACCTTTGTGTTGAGGCCTTACAGCATTGGCATGTCCATGCTGCATGGGTTCAGGGTTTTCTGAAGTTTGCTCAAGACAATTCTCTTGTATGAAATACTAACTAGTTAACTTATCGTACTCTCTAGAGTCATTGCGGTTCAAGATTACCAAGCTCATCACATGATTGTGCTATCAATGCTCCACTAGTGTCTGGTGACACATCTCAGCAAGTTGAGCAGCCAACTCCCCAAATGGCCCATGAATCCTCATCAATAGAAATCTTTGTTAATTCAGAAGCAACAGCACCAACACTGCAGGTACTTTTTATCTCCAAGAATGATCACCCCTCAAAATTTACGTTACTTCTTTTTTCAAGTACACAAGCCACTCTGTTGCCCACTGTCTGAAGATTACATTACTTAAAACATATAATGATGCTTATGTACTTATCTTTACCCAATGCAATCTTATTCACTGAATTTGAGACCAACTGAATAGCTATGTATTCAGAACTGCTACCTCTGGTTCTTTCTCATGACGTTAGGACATGATTGATAGTATAAATTTTCGCTAACAAGGCCATGAGAAAAAAAAAACCTTGAGGGAGTACTCCATGATCCTTGCTGCTTCACATGTAGACAACATAGTGTTTAATATTTACTTGAGCCCTGGAGCAGCGGTAAAGCTGTTGCCTTTTGACCAAGAGGTCAGGGGTTCGAGTCCTGGAGCAGCCTCGTGCAGAAATGCATAGAAAGTCTGCATACAAAGGATACAAAGCGGTCAGACCTTTCCCCGGACCTTGCGTAAGAGGAAACTACATGCACTGGGCTGCCCTTTTCTTTCCTGTTCGTGTTCCAATCATATTACTTTTTTTACTGTAGTCATTTCCTTTGATCAACTTAATACAACAATTAAGTATTATTGATGGTATATGCATTGCCTGTATACACAATTACTTTCTCACATACACTCAACTCGCTGAAAAAGCTCAGGCTTGACATTTTATAGACTTGATTTCTTTTACTTATTTTTCTTCTTTCACTTTTGTCGTATTGCATATAGCACACCACAACACATTCTTCTCAACAGAAGAGGTGGCTGGGGAAGACAAACTTTGTTGAGGCTCGTTCCTTTTGGCATCTCTTCAGAAGCTTTGACAGGATGTGGACACTCCTTCTGCTTGGACTTCAGGTTTTTGGTTCTTCTTAGATTAATGTTTCAGCAGCAGCATTTAGATTTTACATTCACAATTTTCTCAAACCTTGCACAACCTTATTTCATCTGTTTTCAGGTTCTCATTATTATGGCATGGCATGGATTAGAAAGCCCTGTTCAGTTGCTTGATCCAATAATTTTTGAGGATGTCCTGAGTATTTTCATTACCAATGCAGTACTTCGAGTTATTCAAGGTATTGTGAATTTCGTATTGTGTTAAAATGTATTATTGACAAGTGCTTACAAACTGGGAAAAAAAACTACTTGTATCCACACTACTTTTTGTTGCAGTGACCCTCGACATTGTTTTCTCATGGAGAACCAAGCGAACTATGAGATTCATTTTCACTCTAAGATTTACTGTCAAACTTTCTCTTGCGGTGGCATGGGCAATGATTCTTCCTGTATTTTATGTCAGTTCCAAAAAATACAAGGCTTGTTCAGCTGGACGATCTGAAACCTTTTTGGGGATGTTCTGTTTATCGAAATATATGATGGTCGTTTCATTGTACCTTGCAAGCAATGTGATTGGGATGGCATTATTTTTTGTTCCAGCTGTCAACAGCTATATAGAGACATCTACTTGGCAAATTTGCAAGATTTTGTCCTGGTGGTGTCAGGTACTCTTTGCTCTAAATATATCTTTTTAGACTTTTAGTTTAGTATCCGAAATTATATTTATAGGAAAGGAACACATTATTATATCCAGAACTTCAGTAAGTCCAAAGTTTTATGAGATTCTGATTTTTTTTTCCTTTTATTATAGCCAATATCTCTTTGTACTTGACTACATGGCTTGCATATCATGTTCCTGTACCCTAATGATTATTATATGTGCAGCCCCGATTATACGTTGGACGAGGAATGCAAGAAGGCCTAGTACCTTTACTGAAGTAAACAATTTGGTTGCATATTTGTTTTACTCTGTTTTAGCCTTTGATTTGAGCTAAATCATTCTTTCCATACCTCACAGGTACACATCATTTTGGATGGTTCTCTTGTCAACTAAATTTTTATTTAGCTACTACTTTGAGGTAAAATATCCCTCTCACAGGAACTGAATTTAAACATTATTAGAATTTTAAGGTTATGTCTGTTGTTTTTTACACACCGTGCCTCCTGATTCATTGTTCCTCAAACAAAACATGTGCAGATTAAGCCTCTTGTGGAACCTACAAAGGAAATAATGAGGATCAATGTGAATAAATATGAATGGCATGAGTTCTTCCCTCAAGGTCCTCCATGCGCTGTTTTGCTTTTCATGTCCTTTTCTTTTCTGATTTTGATGTCCTTTATATTCACATTATCAATTTTCTGTCAAATTAGTTTAAAGATTCCATGATTTTTTTTTTGCACCAGTTAAGAGCAATGCTGGCGCTATTCTTGCTCTATGGGCACCTATAATTCTTGTGAGAACTCTCTATTCCTTTTTGTTCTAGTGCATATGGTTCAGAAGTTAGGATTATCCTTTTTTTTTTATTGATTTGCAACAGGTGTATTTCATGGACACGCAGATATGGTATTCCATATTTTGTACTATTTTCGGTGGTATGTGTGGTATTATTCATCATCTTGGTGAGGTGAGACGAGTAACTGAAATTTTTCTTCAGATATTTGTACCCTAGGTGCTCTAATTTCTGATCTCTGATCTAGATTCGCACTATGGGAATGGTGAGAAGTTGGTTTTGCAACTTACCAGAGGCTTTTAATACTTCTCTTGTTCCTCATTCCATCCCTAAAGAGAAAAAGGGATTTTTGCCTAGTTTCTTGGAGAAGAAAATATTTAAGGTAAAAGATGCTCATGCCATTCCAATTCACCGCAGAAAGTGCAGTTTTCAACTATGTACAAGTTGTTTTTTTCCCCTTAAAACAGTTTTTCTCCCTAGAAATTAGGTAAAGCTGAAAGGCATGATCCGACAAAGTTTGCTCTGGTTTGGAATCAGATAATAAGTAGCTTCCGCTCAGAGGATCTAATAAACAACAGGTTTGCTTTTATTACTCTACCATAACTGAAATTTCACCAGACCTGTAAAGAAAGTTTGTTGCTTTCCAGAGAGATGGATTTGATGACAATGCCCATGTCCCTCCAGCATAGTTCTGGGTCTATTCGGTGGCCATTGTTTTTACTTGCCAAAAAGGTATGATGATCTGTCCAAGTAAATGGTACCTTGTGGCTTGGTAAAATATACTCACCTTTTTCTCGGATGCCATTACTATTGAAGTTGACATGATGTATATATTTGATTTCTGGAAATATTCAGAATACAAATTGGCAACTGACTTTATCAATTAAAATCATTTGAATTCAAATTTTGAAGCTTTACTTAATATAGATTCAGATTTGAGTAAATTTTGTACCTGTATATTTTTTAAGTGTCATTGAGAATGCCCACACCATCACTCATCTTTATTTTCATAAAATGCTAGTTTTCAGAAGCAATGGATATGGCAGCAAATTTCAAAGGAAGAAGCACAGACCTCTTTTGGAAAATTAAGAAGGACAACTACATGTTTTGTGCGGTCAATGATTTTTATGAATTAACAAATAGCATTTTCAGATTTCTCGTTATTGGTGATCCAGAGAAGAGGTAAATCAAGTTATCCCACAACTAGTTGCCTCGTGCTTGCAGTTTTGGTAGCATGTTGATGCCTACGCTCTTTTCAGGGTGATAGCTGCCATCTTTGAGGAAACCAAAAAGAGTATCCAGAATTCAAGTTTGCTGGTCAATTTTAGGATGGAGCATTTACCTTCACTGCTTAACAAATTTGATCGGTTGTCTGAGATTCTGGTAATCACTAATACATAGCTGTCTATTACCTATCTCCTTTTTCTTCTTGTCTACTAAGCTGTTACTTCGCTGTGTTTCTCATGATTTAGATGCCTGACAGTTTATCTTTTTTTTTCTCTGAAATATGTACATTAGTTTTTTGTCATATTCATGCTAATGCACCACCTTCTGAACCAGTAAAAAGATTTTTTTGACGATGTAGTAAAAAGAATTTGTGCTCTACAATTTTATTTGCTAAGAATTTCTTCATATTCTTTAAGGGGAGCCCTAATGCAGAAGTAAAGCTGTTGCCTTCTGACCATGAGGCCACAGGGTTTGAGTCCTGAAAAGCCCTTTGCAGAAATGCAGGGAAATGCTGCATATAAGTGGTCAGCAACTTTCCTGAACCCTGCGCAAGCGGGAGCTACATCAACCGGGCTGTCCTTTTTTTTATTTGTTCATATTCTTCTTTCTTGGTTTTTGGAATTCACAATAGGTAGGATTGATGCTTACCCCCACACTGGTTCCTGACTAGGCAAAAACAGTGATGGTTGAGGTGATTGGAGTTAATAAATTAGTGAGTAGGAATACCAATTATGAAAAGTCCATCTGATAGGATATCTGTTGTGGAACACGTCGGGAGCCTCCGCCCACGACGCAGGAAGAGAGACAGAGACCCCTAGTCTTCTTCCTTTCTTACTTTCTCTCTCTACCCGTAGTTGTCTTTATAGCCATAGGTGCTGGGACAACTAACCTTAACAGACTAACAACCTGATCTAACAAACTAACGACCTGATCTTATCTTACTAACAAACCCTAACAAACTAACTGATAACTGCAGCTGTTGCTGCCATAACATTACTCCCCTCGGCGAAAAACAGCTCGTCCTCGAGCTGTACCGGAACACTCGTCCCTCCAGGTTCCAGGGAAAGATGCACCTTCTCCCTGGTTCCCAAGGGAGAAAACAACTTCCTCCTGGTTCCCATGAAAAAATGCCTGACTTCTTTCCTTTCTCAAAGGCACAGATGGATCCCTTGATAATCAATCTTCTATGGATAATCATAGGCACCACAATGGTGGATCTGTTATCCACAGGCTCCTCAAAGGACAACAAAGAGAATTGATGCATGAAGGCGGGCTTGATCTTCTCCGGAACAGGATTGCTGTCATCTTGAACAGATCTATTGTCCTCCAAGATGGGGCTGCTATCCACCGAAGCAGGACTGCTGTCAACTTGAACAGGGCTAACATCCTCCAGAGCAGGGCTGTTGTCCTCTAGAGCAGGGTTGTTGTCCTCGGCTATGATATGTGGCACTGGAGCCAGCAAACCATCACAACATGAGATTGCAACCTGCTTGTCAAAATTTACCTCCATACGTGCAATCCGCACATCGTGATCATCAAGCCTCGTGTTGATGATGACGATCTGCGTGTTGATGATGGTGGTCTGCGGCAAGATCAGATCCAACTTGACAGAGTGTGGTCGCAGGATCACTGTCGGCATTGAAGATGACGATCTGTGTCAACATCTGATCTAGCTTGGCGAAGAAGATGGCGGCCTCAGGATCGATGGCGCCAGCCATAGAGGGCGATGCGCCTTGCTGTCTCTGAATATCAATTGTTGTGGAACCGCGTCGGGAGCCTCCGCCCACAGCGCAGGAAGAGACCCCTAGTCTTCTTCTTTTCTTGCCTTCTCTCTCTACCCGCGACTGGCTTTATAGCCATAGACGCTGGGGACAACTAAACTTAACAGACTAACAAACCTTAACAAACTAACTGATAACTGCAGCTGCTGCTGCCATAACAATATCAAGATTCATGTTCTAGAGTTCAAGATGTAGGTAACTGTGGCTAAATTAAGGAGAACCACGAGATACTGGTGTCTCGAGCTACAAAGTGTTGTATCCCTCTGCTTTTTCTAAATTTAAGTATGTAATCTAGCTATCATAGTAGTTTGAAAGTTTCCAAAGAGTGGACAACTTTTTCCTCTTCTTGAGCTTGATGTAATGACGAGCAGAGGGTATTACACTTTCCTTCACCGTGAGGGGTTCGGGAGTTTTCTCAACCTACGTAAGGAGGTCTTCTTCTTAATATAATGCCGCGGGGGCGGTCTTACCCCTTGCAGGTCGAGTTTTTTTATTTGTTTTCTTTATATATTAATAAAATTACCACAGCAATTCCCTTGTTGTATTTTCCTAAAAACACCCTTTTCTATTCATTGAATTTTATTTAAGCCAGTCTCTAAAATGATTTTTTTTGCGTGCCTTAACTAGTTTATTAACAGACAAGAACTAAGATATGAGGTGACAATTCTACTCCAAGATATTGTTGATATTCTAATCCAAGATATGATCGTGGATGCTCAAAGGTAAGAATATATTTGATGCCTTTTTTAGGTCAAAATCTTTGATGCCTTCATTTTGTGATATCATATTAACCTTCTTTTTGGACAGTATATTGTCTGTGATTAATTTGTCTGAGAGATTGATCTCCAATGATGCTGGACCGTTTGAGTACTATGAACCAGAGCTATTTGCATCAGTCAGCTCAATGTCGAACATCAGATTTCCACTTCCTGATAGCGGTCCACTCAGAGAACAGGTCTGAGCTAACCTTTAATTTGAAGGGCAATGGAAAAGACTCTTTGAGTAATGAAACGATTTTGCGTTTTCAGGTCAAACGTCTCTACCTTCTGCTTAATACAAAAGAAACGGTTGTGGAAATTCCATCAAATTTGGAGGCTAGGCGCCGCATTTCATTCTTCGCCACATCTCTGTTTATGGATATGCCTGCAGCTCCAAAAGTTCACAGTATGTTGTCATTTAGGTAATCTCTTCTTCTTTCAGGTCTAACTGCAACAATGAGTTTATTGGAATATTATTCACAAAACTCTAGTGTTAAACCAACATCACGAAAGTACCCCTGTGGTGTTCTACTATGTTACGAAGCTCCATATTTCTTGGATTATTTCATATCAAACATGGACTTTGAAGCCTAGCATCTCCTCAGACCACCCCCCCCCACCCTGAGGTGATGTTGATGTATTGGGGACTGTTTTTTCTCTTAATATAACGAAGGCAGTTCTCCTGTTTTTTTTTTTGTTGTTAAAAATCTTTTTTTTGAACATGTAGTAACAGCATTGTAGTTCTTCAATAAGAACTAAAAGTTGAAAGGTAGTTCTGCAAAATTCAATCTAATGTTTGCAGTTCTGCAATCTAATGCGAAAAAACCTGTAGTTTTGTGAAATGGACTGAAATGTCTAGTTTGAAGGCTGTTTTCTCCAATGTAATGTAATTTTATGAATTTCATCCCAATTGTAGTTTACATCACATAATGTGCTGACATTACCATGTTTTGTCCAGCATAATAACTCCATACTGCATGGAAGAAGTGAAGTTTTCAGATGAAGAACTTCATTCAGATCAAGATGATACATCTATCCTTTCCTACATGCAAAGGATATATCCAGGTCGATTATGTTGCAAAACTTACTTTTCTGATTCAACGAGATTAGATAGAGACGTTTGTTACTGGGTGTCCATGTAATAGTTGATACCATAAATTTCATATTCTTTCTATCTTAGATGAATGGAAAAATTTTTTGGAACGCCTGGGCCCAAAGGTAACAAATGAAGAAATTAGATACTGGGCTTCTTTCCGTGGTCAAACGCTGAGCCGAACCGGTAATTCAGAGTTTTAATTCCATGCTTGGTGCTTTCTTACACAGTTCGTTTTATTTATTAATATATTTTACTAGCACAGTAGGGCCTTCCCCTACTGTGTCTAAAAAAAGACTATTATTCTATTCATTGTAAATTTGTCACTAAAACCATGACTCCAACTGGTCTCATTCTCTGTTTTATTGCATATTATTAGTGAGGGGAATGATGTACTACCGAAAGGCACTCAGACTACAGGCTTTCTTAGACAAGTCAAATGATCAAGGTGCGTATAGATGTTCGTGCCCTAATAATTAAACTCACGAGTAGCTTTGCTTTTTGTGAAATGGTGGAAATTTGTTACCAGGTGGACCATCAAAACATCTAAACTTCTGGCAATATTTCTTTTGTTTTGATAACCATGAGCTTCATTTTTTTGACAAGGTTTATATTTCCCTAATTATTTTCTTAAAAATGATGCAGAATTATATAAAGGACCTACAGTGACTGAACGAGAACAAAATAAGAGAAACATTCACCAATCATTATCAGCTGAACTAGACACACTTGCAGATATCAAATTTTCATATGTCATTTCTTGTCAAAAGTTTGGGGAGCAAAAAATCAAAGGTGATCCCCGTGCTCAAGACATCATAGATCTGATGACAAGGTATGCATCGGCATTTAAAAATAACAGAGAAATGATAGCCACTACAGTTGTCCTGATTTCCCTTTTTTCACATTCATTTAATAAAGGTATCCAGCTCTGCGTGTCGCATATATTGAAGAGAAGGAAGTCATTGTATATAATCGAACTCATAAGGTTTATTCCTCCGTTTTGATAAAAGGAGAAAATAATTTGGACCAGGTAATGATCTTAGAAAAGGTAGAACAAGTAACAAAAATCTTGCTCTCCTTGTGTCTGATTAATTTGAGATGTGCTTTATTGTTTTATTTTATCATCACAAATAAATATCATTTAACATTAAAACCATCTCCATCATTATCCTTGCGTGGAAATGCATAAACTGTTAGTGTATTCAACTTCTTATTTTCCTTGGTCTCTTTTGTCATTTTGTTTATGTTCATAGGAGATCTACCGTATAAAGCTACCTGGTCCACCCATCATTGGAGAAGGGAAGCCTGAAAATCAGAACCATGCTATTATTTTCACCCGCGGAGAAGCCCTACAAACAATCGACATGAATCAAGTAATGAACTGTACATGCTTCTCTAGTTTAGGTTCTCTGGTTAAGATTTTATGTTCATTTCTATATGTTGCTATCAGGAAAACTATCTGGAAGAAGCCTACAAAACGAGGAATGTCCTTCAAGAGTTCGTTCGGCATCCCAAGGACCAAGCTCCAACCATCCTGGGGCTTAGGGAGCATATCTTCACTGGAAGGTTTGTAATTTTAAGTTGTAGATCTTTGAAACCTCATATTTATTCATAGTCCGATAATTATGCGATTATTGTTTGTGCAGTGTTTCATCTCTTGCTGGCTTCATGTCATATCAAGAGACAAGCTTTGTTACAATTGGGCAAAGATTTCTTGCTGATCCCCTCAGGTGAAAACTTATTTATTACTTAATCACTGAGTGTAGGCAATAATGGCATCAACTAATTTTTTCTGCTCTAACTTACTAACTTTTTATGTTGTGTAAAATGTTACTTTTGTCCTTGTTCTGTTTCGAACTTATCTTGCAATTTAGTTCTAGTGATTTTAAAGCAACGATAGTGTGCTACCTCCTTGATCTCTGGCCAAGCTTCGCCATTGCATCATGCACATTGGTGTTGCCATCTGCACGAGCCCGCCTATATGATCTGGATGTGACAGCCGTGCCAACACTGGGTAGCATTGCATAGGCAATTGGGGAGGAACAAAGGTCAAACATTTTGGATCAGAATGAATTACCTTTTCAATGTTGTTAGATTTGCATTTTATGAAGAAATTTTAATATTAGCCTTTTCCCCATCATAAATGGCATGTCCAGCAGTTGACAGAGCACGGGCAGCATTTTAAAACCTCTTCTTTTCTTTTCTTTTTTTTTTTTGCGACAGACAAAAGAAAAAAAAAAGGAGAGGTTTTAAAATGACCCATATATATAGAGTACATGTGGTGGTACAATATGCACAGAGCCAATGGGGTAATTACAGGAAAGATATAAAACAGAAATCTGTCTATAATAACAGAAACTTATCTCTAACATATATATGTATATTTATCTAACAGAGCAATGGTGTTGACCTTAATAATAAAGTCGGCATTTCCTGCATATATTTAGCTCCTGCTTCCTATTGCCAGTGGCGGATCTCCATTGAGGGCCAGTAGGGCCATGGCCCTAGTCGTTGGGGGAAAATACAAGTATCACTTGTAAACTTTAAATATCATCTACATAGAAATTGCATCGATTGATCTTTTAACGAAGTGTTGGCACTAAATCAATTGAATTGCTTATAAGTTCTCCTTAATTTCGAATTTAGAAATTCTTTAGGAATCATAAAGAAATTTTATAGGAATCAATTTAATTTTATAGAATAAAATATAGGATTTGCAAAAAAAAATATATATTCAAAAAAAGTCCTAAATATGTGTGAATAATGCCAAATCGCTTCAAGTGTATTTTTGCTTTGTTTTTTTATATTAGTAGCTCATTGTGTCTTCAGAGGGAGGTAGCGGCCCTAGTCGCGTCGAGAACAAAGTTCCGCCACTGCCTATTGCATGCATGTACTTCATTTTTCTTTGATAATCCATATTTATTACTCAGAAGGGTATTTTCCTGATTGCAGGGTACGGTTTCACTATGGCCATCCAGACATTTTTGATCGGATATTTCATTTAACAAGAGGCGGTGTAAGTAAAGCATCTAAAACTATCAACTTAAGTGACGATGTGTTTGGCGGTACGTCAGAATTTTCCTTATGTCAAAAGTGGTCGTATATAATTTTCTAAAGCTATGCTGTTTCACAAATCACAATTAACATTGCAGGGTATAATTCCATATTACGTCGTGGACATATAACTTACAATGAATACATTCAAGTTGGAAAAGGGCGTGATGTTGGCCTTAATCAGATATCAAAATTTGAAGCTAAAGTGGCAAATGGAAACAGTGAACAAACACTAAGTCGTGATATTTACCGTCTTGGACGACGATTTGATTTTTTCAGAATGCTTTCATGCTATTTCACAACTGTGGGATTTTATTTCAATAGTCTGGTATGCTCCCTGTGTGTTTACAAAGTTGTCTGAAAGTTAATTTAGATCATGTAATCTATTTTCATTTTTTATCATTTTTAAAATAATTTATTTTTGCTGTTTATTGTTTCTCTTATGTTTAGTTGAGTCCGTTGGACTAGTTATAAATTACTTTTACGAAATACTAAATTTTCAAAGAACATCCAAAGGTCTATATATGATCAACAATTTAGATTGGTGAGGCACCTCAGAAAAATAGTGCACATTTTGCATTTTCTTTGTATGAGCTCTTTTAGGGTCCTTGGAGAGCCAGTTGTTTCTCTTTATTAAGTGGAAACTGTGGGAAAATACCCAAGCAATAATTTTGTTTAAAGGGAAGAGAACAATAACTACATAGGAAAAGAGATCAAACCTGCCTGCAGAGGCAACCAATATTTTCTGTTACTATAATAGTTGAGGTTAGCATTGACTATCAGTCTTATTGTTTCATTTAATTCATTTGTTTTGCAGATATCAATTGTTGGTGTATACGTTTTCCTATATGGGCAGCTGTACTTAGTTCTCAGTGGCCTTCAGAGGGCTCTATTAATTGATGCTCAGACTCAAAACATGAAGTCCTTAGAAACAGCCCTTGCATCTCAGTCTTTTCTTCAGCTGGGACTGCTAACAGGATTGCCTATGATGATGGAACTAGGCCTGGAAAAGGGCTTCCGTTCATCTCTGAGTGATTTTATCCTCATGCAACTGCAGTTGGCTTCTGTTTTCTTCACATTCTCCCTTGGAACAAAGGCACACTACTATGGCCGTACTATTCTCCATGGGGGTGCTAAATACCGGCCAACAGGACATAAATTTGTAGTTTTCCACGCAAGTTTTACTGAAAATTACCAGCTGTATTCAAGAAGCCACTTTGTCAAAGGATTTGAGCTGATCTTCCTTTTGATAGTCTACCACATTTTTAGGAGATCTTATTTGAGCACTGTGGTACATGTCATGATCACCTATTCGACATGGTTTATGGCCGTGACTTGGTTATTTGCACCCTTTCTTTTTAATCCAGCTGGCTTTGCTTGGCACAAAATTGTGGATGACTGGTCTGGCTGGAATAGGTGGATGAGGAACCAAGGGGGTATAGGAGTGCAGCCAGAAAAGAGCTGGGAATCATGGTGGAATGCTGAGAATTCACATCTAAGTCATGCGGTGTTAAGTTCTAGGATCCTTGAGGTGTTGCTCTCTCTTCGCTTCTTCATATATCAGTATGGACTTGTCTATCACCTCAATATATCCCAAGACAATAAAAATTTCCTCGTCTATTTGCTTTCCTGGGTCGTAATAATAGCCATTATTGGTTTGGTCAAGGTACATTGTTCATCTCCCAGATTCGATCTCGCTTCAAGTAAATTTGCTTCTTTATGCTTATGGCTATTCCTTATGTTGCTGTAAATGTACTGCAGCTTGTAAATTATGCTAGTCGTCGGTTGAGCTCAAAACACCAACTTGTCTTCAGGCTTATAAAATTATTGATATTCCTGGCAGTTGTTACTTCTTTAATTCTTCTCTCTTGTCTCTGTCAATTATCCATAATGGATTTGATCATCTGTTGCCTCGCATTCATACCAACTGGCTGGGGTATCCTACTTGTAAGTATCATTGTGCAATTTCCATTTATTCTATATATTGTTTCTCTTTGTTGTAACTCACCGAAGTTCTGCCTTACAGATTGCACAAGTTTTGAGGCCAAAGATAGAATACTATGCAATATGGGAGCCTATTCAGGTCATAGCTTATGCATACGACTATGGAATGGGATCTCTGCTCTTTTCCCCAATCGCTATACTTGCATGGATGCCTGTTATCTCGGCCATCCAAACTCGGGTTCTTTTCAATAGAGCATTGTCGCGGCAGCTTCAGATCCAACCTTTCATTGTAGGTAAAACCATGCGGAGATAAGCTAACTGATAGTTTTAGGTGCCCATGCACATTGCGGTTATGAATATGATTCATTGATCCGTCAGGGTAATGCGTTTCTGTATATTCTGGTGTATATATTATGCGGTGTGATCCATGATTCTTTGACCTATGCCATCGACCTCTCTGCTAACACCTCAGTGTCTCTTTTTTTTTTTCTTTTCTGTTTAGTAACTTCGTATATAATTGCTGTAAAAACTGATATATAATTGTTGAGTAAGATAAATACAGTTAGATATCTTCTTTTCTTCCTCAGTGAAATGCCACCTCCCACCGTGATGAAGCATATTCATGTAGGAATATCATCCCAAGAGTTATTCTCATTTGTTTTTGTTGTTTGCATGTTCTTCTTTTCGTTTCATTTTTTCAATAGAAATTTGCATATCCTGTAAGCTGTGTTCTGTGACAGTATGTATGGCCTTCTACCAGAACACCTTGAGGGTTTTTTTTTTCCTTGTCTTGCATGGATCACACTTTCATAGCTTCATTTGGTTTTCTGTAGACTGAATATGTTGTTGTTTTTTAAACCGAAGGGCGCAGTTTACAGTGAAACGAACAGTGCTATGATTTCTGAACTGGAATTGAATGTCATTGCAAATTAAGCTCTCTGAAATAGACGAATCCTTCCACCCGATCCATGTTTTGTCGGAGTGTAATCCAACAGCAGTATCGTTTGACGTTGTTTATGTCAAATCAAGTGACAAAAGCAGATGAAAACCTGTCACTCCTAAATAAAGTAGACCCTTCCTACATAAAGAACTGGATGCTCTGTGGATGGCCATGCCCTGCCTCACCCTAAGCCTCAACGCAATCTGCAAGGGGACGGCTGGGAAATTTAACATCACGAGCAAGCAGGGGGCCGCCATGCATGTGCTGCTGTTGGCTGGCTGGCAAAAAGAAACATGCAACTCTACCTCTACCGGGGGTTAAATTGGGAAAAAAACTGCGAGGACAGCCGTAGGACAGCATGAAACGCGTATTGAGAGAGAGAGAGAGAAATAAATTTATTTGATATAGTTACAGGTATAAATATAATGTGCATTGCAGTGCAAGGAAGGCACCATGCATGCAAAGCGAAGTCCAGCCAGATGCGGGAGTGACTACTATAGTGAACACATGTTGGGAGAGAAGGGCAAGGTAGCAAGCAAGGCAAAGCAGAGGCCGGCGCATGTGACGTGCATGTGGGACGATCGGGACCCTGTTCGTGAGAATGTCCTACGCCCAGCGGGCACATGGCCATGGGGCACGGCGCATTATTTGCGCCTTCGGGCCTGGCTGCTCTCTCTCTCTCTCTCTCTCTCTCAAGAATCTTTTGTGTTACAGGAACCGATCAGTCCCGTGTTCTGAACAGCCCCTGAAGGAGAAAAGCGGATGAGCTTTGGCGGGGTCAGAATAATCTGTATGGTCTGCTCATGCTAACCACTTCGCGAGCAAGCAGGCAACCAGGCCTAATTGCATCTTTTTCAACCGCGTTCCGTAGTGCTCTTGATCGTGTCATGTGCCTGCTACGCTTTGCTTTCGCTGGATATGATCCTCTTAACGGACAGCAAGAGCATCCAGAAGCAGGGAAGGACATACTATATGGTTAAACAGTAGTATGCGTCGAAACAAATAACAGTATTACAAGTAATTCCTGCAAGCATTGAGAATATGAGACCATTCATATGAACCAACAGATCACATCTTTCCGTATTGTCCTTTTGTTCGTGCAAAATTTATCTGAATCTGGAACGTACGTCAATTGATGCCGAATTTGAACCGCACAGCCTGACGGCAGCTAGAGCAGCAAGCAGCAGGTGAGTACAGCACCCCGCTCCCTCCGTCCCAGTGGCTGTGGACCTGTTGAAACTGCCGCAGCTGCCAGCTGCTGACGAGCTCAAAATCCGCATCTCATCTCCAGCTCCATGATCTGATAAAAATACTGTGATTCTACTCATGCCTTGTTCCTCCAGTCTCACTCTCTCTCTCACTTAGCTGTTGCTAGCTGTCTCTCCTTCCCCCATCATGTGACCTCCATCCTTGCTCCTTGTGCTACTTGCCACCTTATTTTTTTTCCGCATATTAAACAAAGAAATAGGGGTAGTTGCTAACTAACCGTGCCTCTCAAATTACCCACGGATAACTAACTGCTACTACATGTTCCATCAACCCATACTCCAACATAAAAACTTACAAATTCTCAACCTCTCTGTAGGAAAACCAGCAAATCACATAGGAGTACATAAACCAAGAGCATATATTTTGTTTAAAAGTATCAAAACAAAAACAAGTTTTGTAAATCCATTTGCACTTGCACTGGTGGCATGAGGGTGAAATTATTGGCCAAGCTAGTACTAACAACCTAACTACCCTACAATAGTAGTAGCTCTTGGATCTTGACATGCATAGCCCTAACGCGCGAGGATCAGCTGCAGCGCTACAGGTGGCTCACATGTCAGCGGCTGTGCTGCCGAGGATTTGCTTCCAGCCCTAACACACACATGCATGATACTGCAGAAAAATGGCCTCTACAAAGTCACCAGCTTATGCCATGCACTCACAACATAACACCGCTGCACTGCAAAATGGTAGCATTGCCCCCACCATGCATGTGCGCTCACACACCACAATATATACGCACACATGCCTCCACCAACCTACACTCCTGCACAGCCAGCCAGTACACTCGCTGGCTGGATACATCTCTGCAAGGCACGCACAGCGCTAGGCCAGGACTCCAGCGGCGGTAGCGGCGCGCGTTGGCAACGAAGAGAGCGACGAGCGAGCAAGAAATGGCGCATCTGCCGCCGAGGGCTCCCAGCGCGGGGCCGGGGGCGCAGGACCCCTGGTCGGCGGCGGGCGAGTTCCACGGGTTCGCGGCGGCGCGGCGCGGCGCGCACCGCCGCTCGGCCAGCGACTCGGCGGCGTTTCTCGAGGCCGTGCCCATGGACGACGTCATCGGCGGAGGCGACGAGTTCGACCGCCTCGACGACGAGCAGCTCATGTCCATGTTCTCCGACGTCGACGGGCCGGCGGTCTCCGACGGCGCCGGCGACAGGGCAGCTGAGGCGCAGCTCATGGACGTCGGGGACGCGGAGGACATGTCGCCGGCCGGCGCGCGGGCCGCGGCGCAGGCGACCGCGGACGGCGCCGCTGACCCCAAGAGGGTCAAAAGGTTGGTTCCATTCTCTACATTACCACCGTACAGTTTACCTTTCTACCAATTTACCATGGTAAAAGCAGTTTAAAAAAAAAAAATTGGTGAACAATCCATTGGTGACTTTGGTCAGAATCTGCCCTCGTTATATTCATTTCTTAGACCAACATTTCGAGTATCATCATGTTGTAGGAAGCAGTTAACAATCGAATCAACTTTACATGCTATTAAAAAACACTAAATACACTTTAAAAAAAAACACCAAATACATTGACACATTTTTGGGGAAAGGAGAAAAAGATTCCGAATTATGGTGCTTAAATGTCCAGTCTTAACAGTATTGCGCCTTATTTCTAAACTACACAACATACATTTCAAGGTTTGCATCATGTCGATCTGCGAATTGATGGTAACATTCAGTGGATTTCAACCCAAAATGCCCATTTAAAATAAAAAGAAAGTTGTGCCAGGAATAACAAACAAATTCACATTATTCGTTGTCGATTTCATTTACTAAGGTAAGAAGATGCTTCCAGTAGTCATATACTTGTAATTCACTTGTCATAACTAAATAAAGTACTAATGTTTCATTTTGTTTCAGGATATTGGCAAACAGGCAATCAGCTCAGAGGTCAAGAGTTAGGAAATTACAGTACATCTCCGAGCTTGAGCGCAGTGTCACCAGTCTCCAGGTAATCACATCTCCTGCAATACATCGACACACAACACTAAAAATGAATTCAAAAGCAAAAACAGGCCATAAGTTGAATTTCCAAGTGATCATTTCGTCTAGTTATTACAAAATAATTTATTCTCCATTTCTTGCTTGATGTGGCAATTCAATTCTACTTTCTACTGTAGTTACTCTACATCTAAAATATTCAAGGCTTTCCCTAAAAAAATGTATTCACTGCCTTGAGGAATTTCAGATGCAACAGAAACAAAAACTGGACGTTTGTGATCCATTTGTCTGATAGATTTATCGATACTGCAGATGGAGGTTTCAGCACTGTCTCCTCGCGTGGCCTTCCTTGATCACCAGCGGTCACTGCTCACAGTTGGCAACAGCCATCTCAAGCAAAGGATTGCAGCACTCGCCCAAGACAAGATCTTCAAAGATGGTATCAGATACCTTTTTCATCTCCCACAGAATTATCTGTTGCTGTTCAAATACCAACTTTCACTAGATAGGTGTAAACTCAGAAGGCTTCTTGATCTCTAATATCATGCTTAGTTTCATGCACTGATTGACAAACTATAAGAGATCAAGGCTCTGTGAAAAAACATAGATTCTACACATGCTTGAGGGCCCGCTTAGTGCTCTGTTAAAATTAACTAGCAAAACACTGAAATTACAAAGAATGTATTTGACATTACCAGCATGACTTCGTTCTGACCAAACCAAAGCTATCCATGAACTCATGCCAAATATATTGTAATGCAGCTCACCAAGAGGCACTCAAGAAGGAGATCGAGCGGCTACGCCAACTGTACCACCAGCAGCAGATCAAGGCCACTGGCGGTGCCGAGCGTGCCACAGCAGCATCAACTCAGGCCAGGCAAGAGCTCCTTGTGTGTGAAGGCGCTGCCATCCGATAGCGGGGAGGCAATCATGTGAACCAAATCGTGGCAATTTGTTTTGGCATTTCACAATTGTGTAGCTTTGTGCAGTCTCATGATAAGTCTGTTTGCTCGTTGCTTCTTCCTTTGTAATGTTTGCTTGATCTAGCCGAAAAATTGTGCTAGGGTGGGAGAAATTAATTTGTTGTGCTTGTATTATTTGGATGGCCTCACATTTTTGTTGATAAAGATTTTCAAGGTGGTTCCTTTAGATGAAGTTGACATTAATCTGTCTATTGCTTGCTCGTGCTGCAAGGATGGTATACTGTGTGAAGAGGCATTATTACTCTTCCATGACTGGATTCATCTCATAAAAGATTAGCATAAGGATAAACAGAGCTTAGTCTTAATGGATCGTGTAAAATGAAAAACCTCAATGGATCATGTAAAATGAAAAACTTTCTAAGAAACTTTGCTAGAAAAGTAGACATAATTAGATGCAAGCACAAAAGCGGGATATTGATCTTCTCTTGAATATAGCGACCAACCTGGCTAGATGAACGGCATGTGGCCGGATTGCCGGAATCAGGATAAGTCCCAGGCACCGCTACATCAGAGTTGAAGATGAGCTGCAACTTCAGTACTCCACCGCATCCCGGAGGATTATGTTCTCCTGCTTGTCAATACAGTGGAACAGCCCAAGGAAGTAGTGACATCGCTCATTCCGAACAGCATCAGCAAGCATCTTCAGATACTGGGATAGCTTGAGATGGCCCCAACTTAGCTTCCATTATTCCCTCTGCTGCAAAACACTCCACAGTCAATCACAATAAGGGAAGAGACTTATGGCAGCAAGCAATACCAGAATTCAGGAGGCATGAGTGCATACTTGCAAAGTTGAAAAATGCTCAATTGGGTAAGACTAGAATATGGTTTTAGTTCAGACTGAATAAGCAGTTAGATCAATGCTTGGGTGCCCAAAAAGGAAAGCATAAGCAGCATTTCCCTAGTTTTCATGAGATCCATTTGAACTATGCTTAAACCAAATGTTCTGAAACCAAATGAAGATGGGCTTTACAAGCTCAGTTTGGATCGCGACGACCGTTGCGCCGCCGGCCGCCGCCACCGTCCTCCCTGCGTTTTGCCTCGACCGAAGGCACCTGAGCCCACTCAGCTCCCTGTTCAGATCCTGAAGCCAAGCAACGGGCGGCCGGTCAACTTTCCTCTACACCCCCCATCCCTGCAGCTTGGAGTTGTTGGACGCCGTCGCCTAGCAGAGCCGCCCTGGGCAGGCGCTAGCTCACGGCGCCCGGCGGATTAATCAAGCGGGAGAGCCGGGCCTCGGGGACACGGCGGTTACCGGTGACGGTGAGAACTGGAGAGGTATCGGGGGAGGACGGGAGGAGCCTGGGTCGTCGACTCGTCGTCGCCTCGTCGGGACGGGCTGTTTTGGAGCGCCGGAGTTCGAGGCCCAGGCCCAGTACTAGAACATCTTGGGGCACTGAAATTGGCCCGGAACCAACAGAAAGTGCCAAGTTTCTTGGGCTTAGTGTTAACCAGGAAGACATGGACTAGGCCGAGAGGCGTAAACAACACGTGCCCAGGCTCCCAGCCCTTTCGATTTCGGTTTTTTTATTTTTGAGTTCCCCTTCGTTTTCGCTTCTTTTTTTTTTTTTGTGCTCGCAACGCAGTGACACGTCGACGCCTGTCGTTTTCGAACCGTTAAACCGTTATACGTACGCCAGTCTCACGTGTCGGTTCTTCAGGACGCAAATCCGCCGGCCGAACTGCACAGCTGTTGCACCATCCTCTTTTGGCGCACTTTAATTTTCTGCCAAACTATACGCGTGACCGCTGACACATGTTTCCATATTCGTGCAAAGGCCCAGACGTGGCAACCTGTAAATCGCGCGCGCCCAGAAGCCGTACGCGTCAGCACTGCAGCACGCGAAGCCGAATCCGGAACTACGCAGCGCGTGCTGCCCGGAGGAACACGTCGCCGGCACACGACGGCCTCGACGGCTTCCGAGCCGCAACCCCGCGCCCACTTGCTCAGCTGTTCATCCCGCTCCGGAACCCCTGTCGCATTCCACACCGCTCCGGAACCCCTGTCGCATTCCACACCACTCCTGCCGCGTCGCCTCCCGCAGACCCGCACGCGTGCACTCCTGCCGGCTCACTCGCTCCCGATGGCCGTGCCGCGAACGCTCCTCCTCCTCGTCGCCGTCGGCGGCGCCGTCACGCTCACGCACGGCCGTCTCCTCGTACGCGATGATGACGGCGGCGGCGGCTTCCTCCCGGGCAGCGCCACGGCGCTGCGGCTCCCGTCGTGGGCCGCGACGGTGGCGGCGGCGGGAGGGGAGGAGTGCGAGATGCCGTACGGGTTCCTGCCCTGCACGGCCACGGTGGGCGGGAACCTGTTCCTCGTCCTCGCCTACGGCTTCCTCGTGTTCAAGTCCGCCACCTACCTCTCCGCCGGCAGCGAGCTGCTGCTCGCCATCCTCGGCCCGGGAATCGTCGGCGGCCTCTGCCTGCCCATCCTCGGCGCGCTCCCCGACACCATGCTCATCCTCGGTGCGTCTCGTGCTCTTTCTTCGCTGGCCTTAACGTGTGTTTAACCTCAGTTATCTGTACAAGCAAAATATTCTGATGAACACGGTGTGTTCGCGTTGCAGTTTCCGGGCTCGCTGGCACTAAGGAGGTTGCTCAGAGTCAGGTCTTGATAGGGATGGGCCTGCTCGCTGGCTCGACAGTCATGCTTCTGACCCTTCTCTGGGGATCGTGTGTTGTTGTTGGCAAGTGTGATTTGCCGGACAATTCAACTGCAATTGATTCTCGAGATACAAAAGGCTTCAGTCTGTTTGGTGAGTACGTTGGATACTCAATGTTTTCTGTCATTTTTTTTTCTTCTGTTGTTGATATTTTCGCATCCGAACCCTGTACTTAGGAGCATCATATTTGGATCAGAGTACCTACTGTAAATGGCATAGTCAGTCAGGGTCCAACCTGGGGATATAAAATTTGGTCAGTTGCCATGTTGATACCTGAGCAAACACAACAAACACAAGGTTTAGGCAGTACAAATTGCCATTGCAATCTTACCTGCTTTTAGGTTATCACCCTTTATCAAGCTGATCCTTTCTTGAAATGGGATCAACTTGAATGGGTAACTTTTTGGAATGGGGCGCCCTGTATCATTAGGCCAATTGTGTAGTGCCTCTCCTGATGGCCTTCAATTTGTATTCAGTGGTTTGGGGGGAAAATATGATTCACAGTATTCATGGATTTTCTTTCTTTGCTCGGAGGGAATGGTGATTTAAGGTTTGGGGACTCAAATTGTTTGGTGATTTGAAGTTTGACTACTGCCATTTCTGGCACCCATGGAATGGGTCTGAATTGTAATATCGCTGTGTTTTCGAGAAATTTTACATCTAAGCCCTTATAAGCATAACTTATATGAGTCGTTCCTTATTTCCTACACATTTTGACAAAATAAGATGTTTCAGCTACGACACAATCATTTAGGCATTCTTGAACCATGAGTACAAGTTAACAGAAATGTTCTCCATTCCCTCTCTGCTGTCTAAGTGACTGAATCCTGAGATTCATTATGACTGATGGACACCCGACACTGTATTTTATAGAATAATCTACTTTGTATGGTTGAAATTGGCACAGATATTGCTCTGTTTGTCCCTGTAATATTTGGCAAATACATTTTTGCAGGTTCTGGTGTTTCTACTGATTTGCCAACCAGCTATGCAGCAAGAATCATGACAATATCTGTTCTTCCCTTTATCATTGTTCAGATGCCTCAAATCTTTAACCTCCATTCTGGCCATCGTTTAACTGTCATGATTGGACTGGTTACTGCAGCTCTACTTCTGCTTGCATATTGTCTATATCAGGTATGGTACTGCCTGCAATTTTGTTATTTTTTTATGCTTCTTGTTGTGGAAATTATGATTACCTTTTATCATCATAGCACATAAAGGTTCATTTGTCAACTGTGCATTATTTTTAGTTTATTAGTAGTATAGTACAGAGATATTTCTTCTCTCATTAAATAGTACATGTATCTTTCACAAACAGATCTTTCAGCCATGGATTCAGAGGAGAAGATTAGAGTATGCAAGACAAAAGCATGTAATGTCTGGACTTCTTAGGCATGCTCAGAGGCATGTTTTTGGTCGTCTTCTGCAAGACAACGGAACACCAAACGTTCCCGTGATAGAAAAGTATACCTCCAGACCTCACCACATCTTTTAATTGGTTTTATGGAGCTTACTTTATAAATGATTCTGAAAAAAAATGGCAGGTTATTCCATAAGATCGATCTGGACAAAGATGGAAGAATAGAACATGGAGAGCTACAGGCTTTCATTATTGGTATTAACTTTGAAGATGTTGACTTGGATAGTAACCTAGCTGTAGACCAAGTTATGGCAGACTTCGATACATCACAGAACTCTGTCATTGAAAAGGGGGAGTTTGTTAATGGAATCTTGAGATGGCTTGAGGAAGCTAAACGTTCTGGTGGTTCTTCTCGTGCCTCCTCGAAAAAGTTTTTGCGTGATTTTCATGAGGTTAGTTTTTTTCCCCAGTCATAAGTTTCTGAAGCTATTTTTCGTCTTGCAAAGATAAGTCGCATCAAGTTTCTAAATTTTTTGCAGAGAACAAAGGATGAACATAGTGTGCTTCTTGACAAGAATGACAATGATGACGAGGATGGTGAGGCTATTGAAAATCCAACCTGGACCTGCGTTAAGGCCGTTTCACTTTTGCTTCTGGGAACCGTGATGGCAGCGGCATTTGCGGATCCGCTTGTTGACACCGTCCACAACTTTTCAAATGCTACAAATATTCCTTCATTTTTTATTTCCTTCATTGCAATGCCTTTGGCTACAAATTCCAGTGAGGCTGTCTCAGCAATTATATTTGCTAGCCGAAAGAAGCAGCGCACTCTGTCACTAACATTTTCTGAGGTATGTGTATCAGTGTATATTGGATATGTTGATAAAGAACCCTGAAAAATACTATCGTTTCGATTGATCTCTTTTCTTATCCTTTCCATTCCTTTATTATATATTGCTAACGTTATACAATGCAAGCTAAACTTTGGAGATTGATTAATATTAATTGAACACTGACTGTAAACTCTGCTTCTCTATTTAACTGCAGATATATGGTGGGGTAACCATGAACAACACGCTGAGCTTGGCCGTGTTCCTAGCCCTTGTTTACGTTAGGGGTTTGACATGGGATTTCTCTTCAGAGGTCCTTGTCATCTTCCTTGTCTGCATGATAATGGGCCTCTTCACTAGCTTCCGGACCAAGTTCCCACTCTGGACATGTCTCGTGGCCTTTCTGTTATACCCGTCATCGCTGATCGTCGTCTACGTCCTCGACTTCAAGTTTGGCTGGACGTAAGCAAATAGGCCTGGGGTCTTAACATGCGCATAGTCATGGACAACTGGTTTGGTGTTTTCCTGGAAATCTCATCTGTTATCGTGATGTTATCTATGGTGGACCCTTGTGATTATGGTTTTAAATATAAGTAATTTTGTTGCAAATTGATGTACGGCAGCTAAATACAGTAGTATTTGTGATTATGATTTGAGAAAAATTATTGTTAGCCCCCTGACACGGCTAGGTGAAATTAATTTAAAAAAGACAATAAGAGCTCAGCGTAGGATCAAACTAGGCTAGCTTCAAGCTTGAAGTTGGAAGACCAAAAGGCCTCAACAAAGAAACCACGTGGGAGTCACCTTTCTCCGCGGCCCAAATTCGAAACGTTCGGTGATTTACATCAAGTAATCAACACACAGGACAGACTCTGGGCCTAGTTTTACTCCGAACCATCACGCCGGGCTGGGCGGCCCACTAACGTCGTCGATGGTGACCACGACCTCGGGCGGCCGCTCCGCCCGCTCCGGCAGCGCCGAGAGCACGCCGCGCCGGCAGACGGGGCACGTCGCGTGAGCGCGCAGCCACCGGTCGATGCAGTCCCTGTGGAACACGTGCCCGCACGCCGGCAGCCTCCGCACGGTGTCCCCCTTCTCCACGTCGCCGAGGCACACGGCGCAGTCGGCGGCGCCGTCGTCCTCGCGGTGCTCGTAGCTCGGGACGCGGCCGGTGGCCAGCGCGGCCTGCATCTCCACGCGGACCATCACAGGGACCTCGGGGTACTGGAGCTCGTGCGACACCTCGTCGCGCGTCGATTCGTGCTGGTCGCCGTGCTGCTGATGATGACCCTGGCCACGGCGTGCCGACGCTAAAGTGGAGAGCCAGCGCGGCCAGGGCGGGCGCTTGAGGTCGGCGTAGAAGCGGAAGCAGAAGATGAGACTGAAGGTGGTGCAGAACGCGGCGAAGATGGCGAAGAAGAGCGCGCGGCCCGAGTGCGGGCGCATGACGAGGTGCAGCACGGCCACCGGCGCGGTGACGAACCCGCAGGCGAACACGGCGTGCGCCACGACGAAGTCGCGGCTCCAGCGGCAGCAGCTGGCCGTTGCCTCCTCGGCAGACATCATCCCCCGCGCACGCCGCAGCGGCGCCGGGGTCTGATCGCCCGCCTGCCGGCCGTCAGTCAGGTGGGCGCAGAAAACAAGTGACTCGCCCGTACGGACGCCGGAGTGTACGGGTAGATAAGAGCGCGCTCGGGGGGGTGTTGGGGTACTCAGCCTTGCACGGAACGACGGCAACGTGTGAGTAAATCAAAGGCGAGCTGCTTTGGACGGATCGCATATGGTGACATCTCAGTCTCAGTGGCCGTCCTTGTGAGATGCGGAGCGCCGCCGGATGCTTGCTCAGCTCCGGAGATGGAAACGAGACGGCCTTTCTGCGCGTGAAGTCCGCGTTTGGTTATAAAATCCTGCGCCTCGATCACATTTTTGGACCTGTGTATGCTCCTCTTGCTCTTTTTAATCGCCGGTGCACAGAGTAGCTATCAGCATGTCACAATGGATGGTTCACTTGCTGTTTGCTTTGTCAAGCTCAACTTGTTGTAAAAGTACTGGCACGGAACTGCTGACGCTTTTGCATGCCTTTCTTGAATTAGCAGTGATCAATTATATTTGGGAAAAAGTATTTGTGTCCAGTGAGGTTTTAATTTGACCTTCAGCTTACCAGATGCAAATACACCCCTTAAAATCCATGTTTGGAACACAAGAATTTCACAGATTCTAAACGGGCATAAATCCTTAATCTGTCTTACCTAGAATGCAAGAGATGAACAATTACCATCATAATTTCCCTGGGGAAAAATGCTATAAAACATTAAAGCCAAGGGCCACAGTGGCGGAGACAAGGGGCGGCTGACAGAGCCCCCCCCCCCCCATTAGACATGGTTTTGCACTAAATTTATTCAAATTACATTGAGTTTTATCAAATTTTTAATTATTTGACCCTCCCAATAAAGAAATTGTGCGCTAGAACATATTTGACCTCTCCCCCCCTGTAGGGCCGTTTCATAGCATGTTCATAAGCCATATGTTCATAAGGACAAAATCAATGCAAGAGTAACCAGCAAATGTACTCTCTCTATTTTTAAATTGTTATCGTCGTTGATTTCTAATAATATTTTTAATTGTTCATTTTATTTAAAAATATGTTAAATACCGTAGCACTAATTTTCGTGGATGGTCCATCAAGTTGGCACATAATCTATCAGATTAGGTGCTTGATTTCTACTCCATGCCTTGATCAGTCCCTTTTCAATTTGTGTTTTTTTGTATTTGATCCTGGCGATAGAGCCACATGGGCGCATGCCGGCTGGTGCCGCCCGACGAGACACCGTACGGTCGTTGAGATGCACTCTCGTGGATCACTGATTCCCACTCCGCAACCAGACACTCTTTGGAGCTCACGCAGTTCAGAGTCAACGTTTGCCTCCGCTCCAAGTCAAACTTGAGGTCTGCAACTCTGTATCAGTATCACTGATTCCTCTGTTTTTCTGAAGAGGGATCATGAAGATATGTTAGTCTAGCGAACAGCAAGGCTGCATAGCTGTTAGTCAAGCGAACATCTTCTCTTTTAAAGGTACTATGTGATTCGTGCACATCTCATTGCTGAGTTGCTTGTTACAGTTCGGCAAGCAGAACCATGGCCAGTTCTGAACATTCTTCATCTTGCACGCTGAAGGTGTGTCAGGGAAAGGTTAGCACCCAGCCTGAGGTATATTAGCTTTAGCTGATTTCATTTTGGTTCAGAAATGGTGATACGTTGGGTACCGATACCTAGTTGATCTATGTTCTTTTCTGCATGATCTCTTCCTTACTCTGAACTTGATTCTAAAGATTTCATGCAGGCCACAGCAATGGCGCTCGCGTCCAACCTGCTGGTTCTTGCCCTCTTCTTCCTATGCCTCTCTACCACCTCCACCTCCGACGACGACCAGTACTATCCAATAAAGTTCGGGTCATCCACCCCTCATGTGTACACCCGCTTCGCCGACGTCGAGAGGCACTGCGGATCCGTGCTCTCCGCGGCAGCAGAGCACAGGGTTGCCGCCGACCGCGTCCCGTTCCAGATGGACGGGCTGTCGTTCACGAACGGCGATTGGAGCCAGGACGCCGGCCAGGCTCCCCTGCTGCCGTTTCAGGGAAGCTACGCCGATGTGGCTGTGGCCGGTCCCCGTCAACGGTTCGAAGCCGTAAGCCTCGCGTCGTTCAGGCTCACCCACATGGAAAAGCCGCCATGGCGAGGCGCAGGAGCGGCGGCCATAAACGCCAGCGGGCTCCTTACCTTGGCCATTACCCGCAATTGCTGCTGCTCGTCCATGGAACCACATGGACTTGAGCGGGCGGACTTCGTGCTCCGGAGCGGGGTCGCCAAGCTCCATATACAGTTCGAAGGTGTGTATGCGGAGACAACGTCGTCGGGCGCTGTGAGCGGCGGTGGCGGCGGCGAGCGCGTGTTGTGTATGGTTGGGAACGCTATTCTCCCCGTGCGCGGCGGCAATAGCTCGGACCCGTGGGACTGGGCCAGGAACAATGGCAGTGGGGTCAACTCGGAGGCACCGGTGGTGGCCGACGACAACATCCTGCTCGTGCTCCGGTACCCGAAGACGCGGACGCTGGCGACTCTCGCGGTTTACGGCGAGATGGTGAACATGAACGCCAAGACCGGCGGCGCGTACTTCGACAAGGTCCGGCTGGTGTCAAGGCTCCACGGGTACTACTCTCGCTACCAGTTCCGGCAACAGGATGAGGAGCTGGACGTCGCCGCCGGGTGCAGATCGCACCCATCCCTCTGCGACGGCGACGTCGCGGGGCACCGGTACCGAGGCGCGGGAGCCACCTTCTGCGACATCCTTCGCCAGTTCAGTCCCCAAGACTACCGCATGATGGATGTCATCCCAAACAGGGATTGCAACTCGACTGATGGGTTCTGCAGTCCGCTCGGGCCGTTCGAGACCGACCGTTCTTCCACAGGCAGTGCTATGGCCATAGCGTTCCCCCGATCCGCCATCGCGATGCAGGGCCTCGAGTGCGAGCGGGAAGGCGCAGCTGGCGCGAGGGTGTCGGCCGTGTTCCGGTTCGTGCCCCCGTGGGAGCACCAGCCCACGGCGGCGACGCGGACCGGCCTCGGCGGCTCGACGCTGTCAGCCGAGGGCGCGTGGAGGGCGTCCGAGGGGCGACTCTGCATGGCGGCGTGCGGCCGCGTCGTTGGAAACGACGAGGCGTGCCACCATCGCGTTACCATGCATATCCCCACGACGTTCTCCATCACGCGGCGCGCCATCCTTGCGGGACAGATCACCGCCACGGATGGCCGCCACTCTCCGACTTCGTTCCGACAGCTTGTAAACCCCAGGCACCATTGGCACCAGTTTGACGGCTCTGGGGACACGCTGCGAATGGCGTACAGTTACACGAAGATCAAGCAGGTCAGCGAGCTCCTCCGTCGGAGTGAACCGTCCGGATTTCGTGGCACCTTCATTGCAAAGTCATTTCTAAGCTATCCAAAGATAGCCGACGCCGCGGACGACATGGCGAGCCTCTCCAACCTCGGCGAAGACCTTGGCCTCCGCTTCCGATGCTCACCGAAGCCCGCGTTTGTGCGCGAATGGATTGAGGAGCCGTTCTTTCAACTCCAGGTACTATCTGTTGGCTCGCTCGTTGGAAGCTACCTGTCCCCGTACCAGCAGCAGCAGCGGGGTGAGCCTGGCATGCGGTTCGAACAACTTAGTAGGCGGCGCCATGGCGTGGAGAAGCAGGAGGTTCTGAATGTGTCGGCTACTTTCAGTGCAGCCAGCTGGAAGTTCTTTGATTCCAGGTCAATCCTGTCGTTGGAAGGTGTCTACAACCCAGACGATGGGCGAATGCATCTGATTGGATGCCGGGATGTCGATGCTCCATGGCCAGTGCGGTCATCAACAAGCAGAGATCTTGAAGACGGAATGGACTGTTCCATCGAGGTGACGGTGGAGTATCCGCCGACCACGACGCGGTGGCTGATCAGCCCTGTGGCGAAGGTGCACATCGCCAGCACGAGGGACGCCGGCGACCCGCTGCATTTCAACCGGACCGAGCTCCGCTCACTGCCTATCATCTACCGCGACCAGCGGAACGAGCTGACGGAGCGAAAGGTGGAGGGGTTCCTCTGCATCGCTATGCTGTCGGCCACCATCGCTGCCACCGTCATCCAGCTGCGCTGCGTCAGGTCCCACCCCGACGTCACGCCGTACGTCTCCCTTGCCATGCTCGGCGTGCAGGCGCTCGGATACTGCGCGACGCTGGTGATGGACTCCAAGACGCTGCCGACGTGGCCGACGAGCAGTTACGGAGCGTACGCCGACCGTCTGCAGTGGATCTTGGACTGCTCCGTGAAGGCGCTGACCCTTGCGGCGTTTCTCCTCACGGCGCGGCTCGCTCAGAAGGTGCGGCGGGCGAGGGCTCGGGCGCGGGCACGCTCGCCCCTCGAGCCGACGCGCGTCCCGAGCGACGGCGCCGTGGTCCTGTACAGCTTCGTGGTGTACCTGGGCGGCCTGTTCTTCGTCCTCGCAGTGCACGGGCTGAGCACGGACGGCATGTCTCACTCTCATCCACCCGGTGCGCTCTACATACCCCAGGATGCGCACGGGAACACGCGGAGCGCCGTCGTCGAGCGGTATTTCGGCGTCGCGAAAGAATGGTTCTTGCTCCCGCAGGTAATCGGCAATGTCGTCTGGCGCGTCAACTGCAAGCCTCTCACAGCGAGGTTCTACGGCGGCGTCACCGCCGTGTGGCTGCTGCCACACATCTACGGCTACCTCCGGCCACCTGTGGTGAACCTTGGTGAGGTTCAACTGCACGGCGCATTGGACTTTTACTCGTCGAAAGCCATGGCCGTGGTGGTTCCAGTCGTCGGATTGATACTCGCTCTCGCGGTTTATGTGCAGCAGCGCTGGAACTACATGATCGTCGGGTGGGTGATGAAAGGTGGGCAGAATAAACGGCAACATGTCTGCTAAAAATCATATGCGTCGCAGAAAATCAAGCATTTACTAGTACTCGCATCACACATGGTTGCCCCGATTGTAATAGAGAATTTTTTTATTTCTGTAATTTATATTCTGTAAAATTGAACTGAATGATGTGCTTGGTTTGTCTCTCATTGTTATTTGTCCCTAGCATCTATTGTGTAAAATAACTGTATGCAAAGAAAAATATATGCAGAACCAATGTAAAGAACATGTCACTGCACCATCTGCGCTGGCAATGGCGCGAAGACATCACACCGGCAGATAGGGCACGTCAAGCGCTCGCTGAGCCACCGATCGACACACTGCTCGTGGAACGGGTGCTGGCACAGCGGGAGCCGCTTCACCATCTGCCCCGTCTCCACCTCGTCCAGGCACACGGCGCACACGCCGTCCGCCAGCGCGGCGTCCCGCTTCTCGTACGCCGCGACGTCGGACGCGTCGGCCACCCGAACCCGCCCGCGAACCACCGGCGGCTCGCGGTGAAGCGCGTCCATGAGACGGCCTTGCGTCCGCGCCACGAACCGCGGCAAAGCACCGGCAGCGACACCGCCACCGTCATCGCCCCGTATGCGTCTCCGCCACGCGCCCGCGTCGCCGTGCAGCCGGCCTAGGTAGCGACGACGGAGCGGGTCCAGGCGCCGCCCGAGCGCGTGCCACGGGAAGAACGCGGCGCAGAAGGCCGGGTAGACGCACGCGCTGACGCCGACCCAGAAGACGAGGACGACGCAGAGCACGGCGAGCGCGCCGCCCTTGCCGCGCTCCCGCGCGAGGTCGACGACCCACCAGATGAGGAGGCCCGTGCCGCCGACGCACAGCGTGGTGGCGACGGCAAGCCCCGACACGCGGGTCACGCAGTCCATGGCTGCGCTCGGACGAGCTAACTCGCTTGTGGCACCGATTCTTCTAGTTCACTGAAGTAGCTTAATTACGCAGCCATTGGTAGGCTCCCGAGATTGGCAAGAGGTTGGTTGAATGTTTCAGGGAAACCGAGACTTTCCGGCCTCATGACTAGGGGAAGGAGGCCATCGCAAGTCAGAGGGATCGAGAGATCAGCATGCCAACGAACGAGGCAGCTGACGTGTCGTATATTCATTTCTAAGCTCATCGGAATGACCTGCGCGTGCTACATTACCATTTCAGAATAAAAATGATAGACTTGAATCTTCTTCAGTTGGTGTCCCCGTTGACGAAGGGCGGTGTACGTCTTCGCCGCAGTGATTGACTGGCTAGAACAAACACGCCTGCGGAGTACGTGTTTTGTTTTAGGGTTTAATTAGTGAAATCAATACCGTGATCCTCCCATCGTTCCCTGAGCTGAAACCGACCACCAACACTGGCCCACTGCACTTGTGATTCGTCCGCGATGTTGTGGCTGAACAACGGCGCCACTAGTCATTGCAGGCACGCCGGCGGCCGTCTCACCATCTCGCCCTTCTCCACCTCGCCATGGCACACCGCGCAGTCAGAGGCGCCGCCGTCCGGTGCTCGTACGCCTGAACATCGGCGGCAGAGACCACCCGATCCCTGCCGACGACCGACGATGACAGGACCTCCGTATCGAGGAAGCAGGCTGAGCCAATGGCCTTGGCTTTTCACCGAATGTTGTGGCACAGTATGATGGGACGTCGCCGCCGCTGCTGGCCACACAGCCGGCACCAGTCCATGGCGACATGTCGGACAGGTGCGGCGGCCAGGGCGATCGAAATGCCTGTGCTGTGGCCAGCCAATTTAGCCGGCGTCACTGCTCGCCTGCGACGCGCGCGAGTCACCAATTCTATTGGCGGATGGCCGCGATAATTAGCACGATGAACTCGTAAACGAAACAGGAGTTCCTGGGAAATTTCGGAGGCCTCTGATCACGAAATGGCGACCGAGAGATCGGTCGAAACAGCGTGCGTTTTGCGGGGCAGGGAAGCCTCACAGGTCGCAGCGTTACAGGTCGTCGTGTCGTTCAAGCGCTCTATCCGTTTCTCTCGTCTACAAGAAGAAGCAACCAAACAGCTGACACTATTATATTCCGGCAATGGGACCAGTGATTTCGTACGCCATACTGACTGGTTCACGCCAATTCTATAGCGACTCTTTGATTGATTTCAGAAATGTACACCTTGTTCTCTAATCTCTACTGATTACGATGTGTAGTTGGTAGTTTGGATAGACATCGTGAATTGCTAACGCTAAAACTTGTATAGAAGTTGCAAATTTCAGACTTAAAAGTACACTCTTCTTGCAGGGACGGCACAATTTTGAAAGTCCCCATCGAGCTGCGTGGAGCATGACGACGGGTGTGTCACTCACGCCATCACGAAACAATCACGTATCTCGATCCAATTCGCCAAACAATAGTACTACACGACGACCTCACACCGGCGGCAAGGCGTCGGTCGTAGTATCCGGCGGCTCTGCCTCCGGCTCCGGCTCCGGCGCCGGCGCGGGCTTGGCCTTCGCTTCCGGGGGCCGCGCCCAGACGTCGCACCGGCAGAGCGGGCACGTGCGGTGCGAGCGGAGCCACACGTCGATGCACGCGACGTGGAACAGGTGCCGGCACGCGGGCAGCCGCCGCACCGTCTCGCCGGGCTGGACGTCCTCCAGGCACACAGAGCACAGCGCGCAGCAGCGCCTCCCGGCCTTGCTGCTCCCGCTCTCCGCGTCGGTCGTCGTCGTGAAGGCGAACGCCGGCAGAACGTCGACCGCCGTCGCACCGAGACAGGGCGTCCCCGTCGCCGGCGGCACGGGCGGGGCCCCGGCCACAGCGGCGCCGTCGCCGGCGCACCACTTGGACACGCAGCCCACGAGGCCGAACGTCGCGGCCACCGCGCCGGCCAGCGCGCACGCCTTGCCGATGCTCACCGTGGCCGCGAGGATGGTGAGGAGGAGCAGCGACGCGCAGGCGACCACCACGCCGTAGCAGGCCAGGTAGCCGTCGTCCACGGCGGGGCGCGGCGGCGCCCGGCGCCGGAGCTGGTTGAGCATCCTGTATGTATGTATGAAGGCGACTGTGACAAGATCACAAGAAGCAGCTAAACTAATGCACGTCGGCTGTGTGCGCGTCTTGGCGGGGAGAAATAGGTGGCCGGGCAACGCTTGGTCTCTACGGGGCTGGCGGGCCGGACGCTCGCGTTCGGCTTCGTGACACACAGGCGACCGCGGCTGCTGGTTTGGGCCTGAGGTATTGTAGGTCGCCGCAGTTTTGAATTGGGATTTGGTTGTTACTAGAGTATCTGATCTTATCTGTCTACGGTGTTGGTCAATTGCAGTTCATTGCACCGAGAAAAGCCGGAAAGGTGCCTTCTATTGGCACCCTCCGACACCCAGAAAGTCAAAATAAAAAAATCGAGTGGAATGAGCGGGTTGGAAATTTAGCGGTAGTAATAAATTTCATCCAAATGAAAACTTTAGAGAGAATAATATTCTGTTTTTTTAGATAAAGGAAACACAACTTGATTTTGATTAAATCACAGAACCTAGTTTTATTACAAACTTTCAACACGAAAGAAGTACTCCTCCTACTAGTAAAAGAAAACAAAACAGCAACACTTGTAATATTCTGATAAGCAGCACTTGTAAGCAGTTCCGATGCGACATGTTGCAATGTTTTAGAAAAAGTCGCATAAAAAATAATATAGTTAAGAATGATACAAAAAAAAGTTTTCAAATAGTTAAGAATGATGCAAAAAATTAGTTTACAATTTTTCTATTTTATCAAAATTAAAAAAGACATATGGCATTTCTGCCATGTATGAATAATGATGGCGACGATGTGTGTGACCATGAGGTTGGAGTCGATAACGGGCCGAGAATCTTATTGCCGGCGAGGACCTGCGAGGAGAGGATGTCGTAGACCCAGCCTCCGGCCCGTGGCGGTTGGTGGACTTGTCGGTAAGGTTGGGGTGGTGACCCATGGGCACTGGCCATC